>JAPYZO010004101.1:0-20816 GCA_030522905.1 Torymus flavipes | reverse complement strand
AAATCCTGGAACAGGGGTTCAATATTTTTTGCTCTAAAACACGATATTTCAATTTGGAACAAATCCGTGACTCAAAGGTTATGCACTCTCCTTGTAAGTTAGGATCATGGATATCTTTATTTTTTACATTATTTAAATAAATATCAAAACTTATTTTTTATCTATATTATGTTATTTATATTAAATATAATTTTGACGTATCAATTGAAATTTTAGATCTTTATTAGACAAAACTCTTTTTTTACACTTTTTGTTTATTTATAATTTTGCAAAACACATTATCTTTAATTACGTTCACAACAAGATTTTAGAAATTCACAAGTTTATAAAATTTGGAATTCATCATGTTAACAATTACAGTTTTAATTAGTTATAAACCTGATTTATTTAATAGTTAAAATCATCAAAATAAACACTTTTTTATCTAACTCTATTTAAAATTATTTTTGACACTGTTTATATTGTCAATTTGCATTATAAATGTTACAAAGAATATTGAATTTATAAAAGTAACTAACGCTAATTATTCACACATACAAATGACTATAAATAAGGTTGTTCTTCGAAAGTAACAAAAAATACAACGCTATAAATAAATAGTAATATATTCATAATGCTTATCGAAAAATTCTATTGCTGAATGTAAATGTTAATTTATTGTGATAGGACTTACGTAAAAGCATAGAAAATTTTGACATACAAAATTACAACAAATATGACTAATGCTAAGAACACTAATTTTGGATTAAGTCTTTAAAGCTTTAACAAACTTTAACTTACCGACTGTCTCTTATAAGATATTTACAATTTTCGAATTTACCACATTAAACAAATTTTGATACATTAATTGATAAATGTGATACAACAATATAGCATGACAAACTAATACAACAATTACAAATGCATTTTAAAATATTTGAAAACATAATCCACACAAATTCATCCCATCATTTTTTATAGACATAAAATCAATGTTCATGAGCAAAGATACGTCATGTCGGACAGATCATAGTTCATAATAATTTACATACAATTTAATTTTGCAAATATTAATTTGTTAAATAAATTGAATAATTTATAAGACAATAAATTAAATTAATTCAAAAACATTTACATTATATAGAAATATGGAATGATTGTGACATTGCAAGGCTGTATAATGATTTTTCAATTAGAGATATTGTCACAAGGCAGTTTCAGCAAATGATTTAAATGAAAACTGATTAAAGCATTCCAACATGAGGCATATTTTTAGGCAACATAAAAAATATCCTTTTGTTAAAATGTATCTTTTTCTACACATTTTCAATGTAGTGAATAAAGATACGTTTAACATTTTTTCTGATGAAGACATTGTCATACATAGGTTTATTCCTTTTTAGGAGATTCATCTATTTCCATCTTTTCATTTTCTACTTCTTCACTTTTAGACTCTGTTTTGACAATTGTTGTTTCTGAAACTACATATTAATATTTACTCTGTTTTTAATATTATTTTAAGTATTATTTTCTAAATCATTAAATTACCTGTAGAATCAGCATCAGGATCAGCTACTGTATTTTCTTCACTATCTGGTGTTGTAGAAGGCTTCTCTACAACCTCTATGTCAGAGTCTGTTAAAAAAGATATTTTTTTTCAATTTAGGGCATGAAATTCGATTTTTTATGCTTGTTTGTAGTGTATACAGTGCACGCATTTTTATTAATAGTGCGGGAAGTAAACTTGCTTAACCTCATCAATAATAAAAAAATTATGATAAAATATATTATTTATGATGAAAACCCTCCAATAGTCTGCAACATTACTAAAAAGCGAGACGACTATTTAGATATACAAAATAATATGGAAGGTCTTCTTCTCATAGCTGAGAAAATTTATTTTGGAATTAATTAAAATGTGTCTTTAACATGTACTTAGCCTACAGTTCACATGATAAAAATAAACTTTGAAATTAAATATCCCGATTTTTAATACTGTAACTTACACTAGGCTTTTACAAAATTAATAGAACTTATAAATTTTTAATATATTTACCTGTATCAGATAAATTCGTAGCAGTCTCAGTTTCAGATGTATTTGTAGAAAGTAAATTTTCTGTTGAACTAAGCTGAAGAGGGAACTATTATCAAACTCCAATTTAGGAGCAGATGGCTTTTGCTTTCTTGCTGGATTCCAAAAGTTGCAGTAACAACATCTGAAAGCTAAAATTTTAAAAATGGTTAATCGAGTCCAACAAGAAAACAGATTTTTAAACTGACTTCTTCAATATTATAGAATGGAGCAAGATATTAATTTTAGCAATATTGTACAGAACAAAAATATTTTTTCGAACCTTTAAATCAATAAGGATATATAAAAAACCAAAAAATTTTTTATATGTAAATATAAGAAGTTTAAAAGCAAATTTTTCTAATTGAGGATTACTTATCAAGTGATCGAAAATTAAACCATATATATATGGTTGGATATATATATGGTATCCATACTTGGAAAATATTTTAAAAGTATAGAAATCTTTGAGCTATTTTCTCTAAGGAATATAGAAAAAAAAAGTTTTATTATATTTGGACATTACTGTGATAATATGCAAAGTTTATTGGGTATATAAATTAATGAAAAACCTAAAAAAAGAAAAGACAAAATTAAATATTTTGTTGTAACTTTTGATAATAACGTAAATTATAGACCTGGGGAGGTGTTTGTAAAAATAATATAAATCTATTACAAAGACTACAAAATAGGCTATTAAAAATAGTACAGAAAAATAAATTTATCTCCAATAATTTTCCACTAAACCTAGAACAATTATTTGCTTTTGAATCGTGATAGTATCAGTGCAACGAATTGAAATTTGAGCTTTGTTGAACACAAATTAAAACTAGAAATAAGAACATAGTAATAGAAAAATAAAAATAGTTACTGATAAAAATAGCCTTTTAGTGGCTATAAAAATATTCATTTAATTACAACATGACTTCATTATACTAATAATCTGTGGTAAAAGTACTATTAAAGATTATTAAAGGTAAATTAAAAAAATTAGATTAGACAAAATATATAATATACATGCAAATCTATTTTATAGTTATAAGGAATGACGCTCAGAATTGTAACAAGGATTAAAATCTTGATGCTAACTTTCTATTACGTAAACATGTGTTGTAACTGTTAAGCAATACAAATTAACTTGTTGCTACTTAACGATTTTAATGTTCGTCAAGCGTTTTAAATATGTTGTAATATATTATAATCTAGTTTGTAAGATCAATGCATAAAATACCAGATTTATGTACAGATATTTTTGTATACCAAAAAAATAAATAAATACTTAATAAATAATAATATATAAATAAATAATTTTTTTCAGAAATATTTAGTAGATATATGTCACGAAAATATAAAAATAAAATGTACCAAAATACTCAAATTCTTCTTTAAGCGCCATCCCGTTATGTGAATCACATTGTCTACATATTAATGCATAACGATTGTTTGGTCCATCACCAACAACATATTCTACTAATCTGTCGATGTAACTTCTTTGTTGGGGCAAAATTGGTCGAGGTAGTGGAGTTTCTGAAATAGTTATTATGATGATATATTGTACTTAATGTAAAACAATTAATAAACTTAAATATTTATAAGTTCATAGCACTGTGTGACTTAAGCCCGCACTTAAGTCACACCTATCCGTGACAGCGGGCTTACGTAGGCAGTGCTATAAAATTTTATACGATACTTGTGACTTAAGGAGCACTCCTAACTTCATGCCATTCAAAGATCTGCTACTTAGGTCACACATATCATAATGTACTACTTAAGAATAGTAACTTGTAGGAATTTAAAAAATGTTTATTAATCATTGGAAACTATGTTATATAAACACTACTAACTAGGTGCAGGTGTAACAGCATTAGCTAATTTACCAGTTGGTCGGTAAGGAGTTAATGGCAATGGTGTTTGTAAAGAATTCATTCCTGGAATAGCTGGCCCTATTCTATTTATTGATAAATTTTGAGTAAGACTAGATGAAGCTAAAGCTCTCCTTCGTAGTTCAATTCCTGCTTGTAGCGGCGGGACAACTGCTTGTGGTGTACCTAACTTTGGTGTTTCAGGAGCTGTTGAGGACTGCCTAAACGCTGGCTGTGAAATCATAGATATTTATATTTTATATAATATTTAAATACAAAATATTATTTTAAAAAGTTTACCAACAATAGTTAGTTAACAAACCTGTGGTGACAACTACAAAAAAAAATATTAAAAATATGTAGTTTTTATTTAATCAAACCATAAATTAAAGTTATTTTATGACTTACAGATGTCATTCGCAACTGATCAGGTGCAAATTTCATTAGTATCTCTTTTGCTTTCTTATATGTTTCAGTCTCCGTTACTTGATCTAAGATTTTTTTCTTTTCCTCTTGCATTGAAGAAAGCTTATCTTGATTTCTAGAAATTTTCCTTTTATAATACCATGACACTATTTTTTTTGTAAATAATATCCTAAAAAATTGAAATTAGAACATTATTATTATTCTACGTAATTGTAATTTAAATCAAAAGTTTTTTAATATACTTACAAAATTGGAAAAAGGAGTAGAGGAGTTATATAAAATAATTGATCATAAAGTTCTGCAGGGAAAAAGTAAAAGTAAAAGATTATTGCAGTGATGATATACAGTGCCACACTATAAATAACTAAAGTTCCAACTATTTTCTTATGTCTTTGTTCTGTATTTTGTCCATATTCTTCGATATCTTTAATTTTCTGTTAACATCATAAATGTATTTTTTATTTAATTTGAAAATAAAAAAATTATTCTAATTATTTAATTTCAAAATAAAAAAATTATCCTAATTGTAAGTTTTAATAATCAAAATGTGTCTTACTTTATCAAGATCATCTAGAATTTCTATTGTTGTTTTCTTTTTCTGAAAATAGATACTTTAATTAAATACTATCAATTATATTTAAGTTGTTTATTTATAGATATAAAGATGTAATCCTATAATAAATTAATATAATAGATAATTAAATGGTAGAATTGAAAAAATTATCATAAAAAAATTCTTTACTGTATACTATAAATATTTATCTATAATGACATGCATTAAACAAGTATGAATAATCAATTTGTCTGGATAATCCACACAGAAGTTTAAATCTAAATTGTAAACTTTTATTGGGTAAACAAAGGTGTATTTTAAATATTATTCCATCTATTATAATGCAATAGTTTATGATATAAGTGAAAAAAGATATTTAATAAATTTTATAATTCTAAAACTTGATTTTTGTTTGATCTATAAGTATTGAAATATTATTCGTGCTATATTTAGAATTGAGACATCACTTCATTGAATGCTAATCATTGGTTCACACATATTCTTCTTTATGCATTAATTAAAATTTGATTTTGTGAAATCATTGAAAAATTACTTTTCTGCTATTCTTAAATATTTAGTTTTAAGTAAAAAATATATAATTTAAGGAAAATAAATCGTTTTTATCTAATGAAAAAAATACAATATTTGTTATTTATCAGATTTAACAGGTTATTTTTAGTAAAGTGATGTTTTTTTATAAAATAAAATAATTATTCAGCTTTAACAGAAAATACGTTTAGCATAAAACATGAAAAAGATTTAAAGAAAGTTTTTAAACTAAAATCGATAACATAACCTAAAATTACAATTTTTAATATCTAACTCGGTAGGATAATCCTCGTTCTTATTATATTACTTACACGGAACCTCGAAAATAAAATACCCATCTTAAAATGTGCAGTCGGGCCTTCGTTTGAATAATATATGAAAAAAGGAGTTTTTTCAGATTAACATATTGTTTGCGAATTGGTATAAGTCAGTCACCATTCACCAAGCTACTCGGGCGTTCTGTCTGGTACAGTTCCACTGCTCTTGTTCCAAATTTAAATTCTGCCAAAATCAAACTTCAGATTTAGATATTAATAGAAAAACGGTTCTTGGCTCTAAGAAGAATTCGTTTTTATAAGATTAATAAGTACACTACTAAAATGGAGAGAATACTGTGCTAATTTATACTTATATATACACACATAGCTTTTTATGAGAATTTACTTATATTAGTACTTACTTTCCGAATTCACAGATGGAAACAACAACAATTTTCTTTAACGTGTCATCACTTTGCTTTATTTGGATAGACTCCAAAATGTGGTTTACAACGCTTCCTTTCTTTAATCGGCAAGATTTGAACTGAAACTGCGCTGCCAATCTGCCATCATGGCTCATGGCCGCTCATGATTCGTCTGTTCTATGTTGTACGTATGTATATACATATTTAACGCCTTGTTGTTGGCGGGTACACATTCTGTATTCAAGTTATATTTATAATGTTATAATAATATAACATCATTGATGGCCAATGACATAAAAAAACGTTTAAATTTGTCTGCTAATTCCTATATTGTTTTTATACATTCGGTATGTGCAACATAATTGAGAAATAATTATTACAATAACAAAGAATAACTGTAAACTAAACTCCATTATCCTTCTCATATATATATATCAAATCCTATAGGTATAGCACGTTATAATAGAAATACTCATTTAAAAGGTACTCAGGCCTAATTAAATTTCAGTTTGTTTTTGTTTCAAGAAATATAGAACCTATAAAAGAAAAACTGCAGTGAACTTATATATAACTACATATAAGTCTATCTCAAGTCCGTGCGAATTCAGGCCTCAGATCATCCATCCTCTTCTGCACTTAAAAAGGTTAATTTTAACCAGCCTGCTATATGCCCTATACATATCACTCGGTAATGCGCTCGCTCGGTTAAATTTCCATTTTTTGTTTTGCACTCTGCCAGATGTTTTGTTCGAAATAAGTACAAAATTAATCAAATTTATTTTATTGTGTCTAAAAATTCTCCCAAAATTGTCTCAAAATTTGTCTCTCGATCATCGTTTCGAAAAAAAATCTCGGTTGAAAGATATAAAAAAAAAAGCTAGAGTCAATGCACCCCAGTGAATGACCAGTCACCAGGTCACCAGTCACCACCCTACTTAAAAAAAGGATTCAAAAAGCCAATCCGTTTCAATCCGTTTTTTGAATCCGTTGAACTCCGTTCTTATCCATTATAAATCCGTTGCAATCCGTAACATATATTTTTGCACCTACTTGGATTGAAACTGATTGAACGGATATGTATCTCATAAAATATTTCCAGTCCGTTTTTTGAACATTTTAGGTCCGTTTTAATACGTGTCAATCCTTTTTCAACGAGGGCAGTATATGTGTCTACCTACTGAGTTTAAAACCGTAAAAACAAGGAGCGAATTTTAACGATGACCCCCACCTCGAGCCGCATTTCCCACTGTTTGCTCGAAATTTACTTCGTGATATTGAAAATTAAATTGCTATCGATTTGTTATCGTGTAAAGAATGTGGGATCACAGCATTTTCAATAATCAAAATGTTCAATAATTTATATACCTAATGATGATGATGAATGAAATATTCTTCAATATTCTTAAAATTGACGCGTGGAATTACGTCAAAGTGACGGTCATCTTACAATTTTCTATGTGAAACGGCATCGTCACCTTGTGTGAGTCGTATTTCCCATTGTTTGCCTTGACTAAAAATTATTCAATGTTCTATAACGTTTATAAACATTCTTTATTGTAACAAGAACACGGGATCACCGCTTTTTTGTGCTTTACGAGTATATACTTTTTTTATTTATGATATTGCGTTTTTGAGGTTAGGAAAATTTCAACCAATCAGCGCGTATCTCCGACATCACCTCCAATCAGTTGTGGGCCAATAAATGTCGCCTGAATCCTGATATTTCCAATTGCTTCAATAAAATATTTTCAAAATATTAGACAGTGAAAAATATACATTTTTTAGATTTTCGAAACGAGGAGCAATTTGGTATATTCATGAGTAATGAAAATATATTTTTTTTATCCAATTTTTTCTTTTTTTAACATTTATTGGTGTCTAGACACGGACTGGTGCGTGTATATATATATATATATATATATAAAAGATATAAATTAAAGTTTAAGTAATCAAGTATAAAAATAAAAATGATGAACTGTATTATTTTATAAATTTATTTACTGTAAGATTTTACATAGTTTTATTTTAAAAATTAATTATAAAAGTTTATAAGTTTTAATCTTTCCATGATTTAAATGAAAATTATTTTATTTTACCATAATGAACAAAGTGGTTAGCTGTTTTAACAATTTTATTCATCATTGGTATAGCTTGTTCAATTAAAGAAATTTCTCTCGAAGATACTTTTGGTATACCAAAATTATGTTCAACACCATTGGGACCAAATTTTAATTGACTTGTCATATAATGACAAGAAGGTAGTATATCTGCTCTTATGTAGGCATTGGCTATTGATATACTTTGTCCTTTTAATCCATTAATCAACATTGATATAAATTTTGCTGCTGCTATTCCAGTTGATATAGTTGGGCCTTTAGTCTCACATTCAAATAAATATTTATCAGCAGATCTTAATTGATGTATAAGCATACACTGATCTTCCTAATAAAAATAATATTGATATATTGGTATCTATACTAAAATTTCAAATTAAAATAAAAAAATATAGAGGTTTTAAATGTCCGATAAATATTCTCATTTATATATACTTGTTACACTTATAATTTATACATATTCTATAGAAACAAATAATTTACACTTGAAAATATAATAAAAAAATTCCAAAATAATCCGTCCCCCCTTACTCTTTATCCGGTTAAAAGTTTTACTTACAGTAGAAATATCATTAAATGGTATTGTCCGAGAAAGTAAAGGTACAGTCGTTAATGGATCAACTCCTCCAGTCATAGGAACTGATAGAAATGAAGGATTTAAGTCTAAAACAGCAGCAGTCAAAGCAGCAATCCGCATGGATTCTAAAGCAGCAGATCCAATAACTTTATTTGGATCCCAATTACCAGATTGTTTAAAAATTTCAGTTATAAGAGGTAACATTGCTGTTACAGGGTGTACGAAAATTGCAATCACTGCATTAGGACAAGAATGAACAATGCTCTCAGCAACAACTTTCACATAATTACAGCTTGATACGAATTGTGAAAAAGGCCCTTTGTTTCCCATAGTAAAATGTGTTTCATCCATAACAGCAACGATGTCAGACTAAAATTTTAATTATAAATGGTATTGAATCATTAAATTATTCATTATATTATTTAAAATTGTGTAATATTATACTTACATTTCGTAAACCATCAAGTATAGAACTTTTTTTAAAGTATTTTATTCTAGGTGATGTGTCAAGTTGTTTTAAGTCACACACAGGGCCACTAAATGAATCATCAGTATCGATCAAACAAATTTCTTTTATTAAGGAATTTTGTTTCAGCAAAATAGTTGTATAAATAGTAGCACAACCACCACCAACAATTGATACTGATATGCTATGTTTATCTTTACCATTCAACTCATTCTCTTTTGGATTATTAACTTTGTGTAAAGTTAAATATTCATTATTATTTTCATTTTTATTCTCGTGAAAATGAAACTTTTTTTGCGATATATATTTTGTGTCAATATTAAAATTAGGGTTATTAAAATTTTTTAAAATTGCATGCTTTGGATTTGTATTTGAATAATATTTCAAATACCCTCTACATTCATAAACTTGTAAACTGAATTTTTTCATTAAGAAGTGTTTCAATGTAATCATTTTTTTTTTTATAATAAAAAGATGAAAAGTTAAAGGTTTTATTCATAAACTGTTAATTCATAAACTGTTAAATCTTTTGTTATAATTATAAGAGGTATACCAACCTGAATTTGCTGATAAATATCTGGTTGCTATATTAACAGCTTATAGTATATTAAAGATTTAACAGATTTTATACAAACAATCAATTGTTAGTTTTTAACATTTTTGTATGTCAGATTGAACAAATGATTTTACTAAACATTTAAATATTTTTTGATTAAACTTAAAGTTTTACATAGTTTACATATACTTATCTATTGATTTTATCACAATAATATAAAGTTAATATTAATATTTAAATTTGGCTCTCATGTGGCTTGCTTAGGCATATATTATTGACATTTGGTTACAAATATCTAAATCAAAATTTAAAATTTTATACAAATTTTTCACATTAAAGAACTTTATATGTTACATCATTTTTAATACATTATATTAAGTTAATAATTCTATTTTTATATTACATGTATTTTAACATCTTATAGCTTCAACTCTGTCATCAATTGAAAAGAAACGACTTATTGATGAATGATATAAAGGTATTCCCCTTAAAATTTGGGAATTCGCATTACAGATATGTACAACCACATAATCTCCATTTGATATTGGTTTTAATGTTGATGATGAATTATTTTCTGGTATTGATTCATTAGGGAATATTACTTTAATATTTCCATCGTTACGCCCTTGCAAATCTTTTTCTGACCGCTTGCTTTCCTACATAATCAATTAAGAATTAATATAATACTTATAAATTTTATTCTATTATTATTTAGATAGCTTACTCCTTCAACTAAAACTAATTGTTGCTGTCCAATTTGATTTTTGTATATTATCTCGACTTCTGATCTGTATAATTGAACCATTTTTTGTAATCTTTCTATTTTAATCTTTCTGTCAACATTATCAGAATAACGACGATGAGCTGTTGTTTTCTAGAAATAAGTGCATAAGACATTATACATAATTTTTACTATTTAAAAAATGCACATCAAAATGTTTACCTCACGCATGCTATACGGAAATAAATATGTCAAGCTATATTTAACTTCCTGTATAAGAGTTAATGTTTCATTAAATTCATCTTCTGTCTCACCACAAAATCCAGTGATAAAGTCACTAGATAGTGCTACATTTGGAATTATATTTCTTATATGATGAATTAATTCTAAATATGCTTCTCTACTATAACCTCTTCTCATTCTGCTTAAAACACTAGTACTTCCACTTTGGGCAGGTAAATGAAGCTGTTTACAAATATTTGGCCGTTCAGCAATTAAATGTAAAACTTCATCAGGGAAATCTTTGGGATGTGGAGAAGTGAACCTGAAATTATTAAACAGCTACAATATTTTTACTTATTGACTTAAGAAACTTATATTATGTACCTTATCCTCATCTCTGGATTTATTAAAGAGACTTTATTTAATAAATCACTAAATCTCAATCCCCCTTGTTTAGTTTTGTAAACTGTATTAAAACCTCTTGCTAGATTTGTTTTTATATTCCCATCAGAGTAAAAATTTAATTCAGAGACATCTCTGTAACTATTAACATTCTGTCCAAGAAGAGTTACTTCTTTGACACCTTGATCTGATAGTTGTTGAATTTCATTTAATATACTGCTCATTGGACGAGACCTTTCTTTCCCTCTAGTAAAAGGAACTATGCAATAACTGCACATATTATCACAGCCTCTCATTATAGTTCTATAAAAAAATTCAGTTCATCAAATTTATACTTTTTTTTGGAAGACATTTACACACATTTATTTTTTTCTGTATATTTACTAAATATTACTAAAAAATATAATTACACGTAAGCAGTTTTTAGTTTTGGGTTTAATCTAACAGGTGTGACATCTGCATAGGTTTCATCAAAAGAAAGTGTAACATTGATGGCTGTTTCATGTTCATTACTCAAAGATAAAAGTCTTGGTAAATCTTTATAACTATCTGGTCCAGCCACAATATCTACAATTTTTTCTTCTTCAATTATTTTGTGCTTTAAACGTTCAGCCATACAACCTATATAATGATCTTTTTTATTAGAATTATTATTATAAAATTTAAGTAAGAAATTATGTTTTAAGTTACCAAGAAGTCCAATTTTAGAAACCAATTTCTTTTTTTTCAAATGTCTAAGATTTTTTAATTTATTCCATATTTTTTCTTCTGCACTCTCTCGAATTGCACATGTAATAAGAAAAATAATATCTGCATCTTCAACATTCTTTGTTATTTCGTAATTACTTTTCTTCAGTATTGCAGAAACTATTTCAGCATCATTAACATTCATTTGACAACCATGAACTTCTAAATACACTATATGAACAAAAAAGACTTTTATTAAAACTAATAAAAACTTTATGATTTTGATGCAAAAGCTGCCTGTTATTCGATTTTTGCACTTTTTTGATCAAGTTTTATAAAATCTTTTTAACTATACAATTATAATTATTAATGATAAAAATCAATTTACCTTTTTGATTATTTCCATTTGGAGAATTTATATATGGAATATTTTCTGGTTGAACATTAATTTTATGACTTTGTTTTGATATAAAGTAGTTCAATCCAGGGCCATCAATAGTATTTTTTTTAGCTAGAATATTTTAATCATGATATTAAGAAATTTAATTTTCCCCAAGACTGTATTAACAAGTGTACTAACAAAATTTATTACAATATATAAAACAAAATTTCATAAGTTAATTTCATATTATGAGAATGTCGTAGCCAATTACAAATTCCTATATCATCTTTTTCATTATTTAAATTTATTTTTAAATTTTGTAAAATTATTGTAAGCCATCCACTGTTTGCAATGATTTGAGAAACAGTGTATGACTAAAAGAATGACTAAAAATAAAAAATTAACAAAGAATAGTGTAACATATTAAAATGTCGATAACTATATAATTTTGTACAGGCTCCAACATCCCCTTGAGATAGTTCTTATAATTGTTCAAAATCTCACGTACGCTTTATTATCTGTAAAATAAGTTAATCAAAGTTCAAGTGTTATATGTAAGAAAAGTTGTGTAGTAAAAATACTTTTTAATAAGAAAATTGTTTGAAAAACTACAATGTAACAAAATTCATTTTAAAATAGCTTTTCTGTAATTTATATATAATAATAGATACAACTTTCCATTTAATTAAAATTATATAAAACATATTTAATGTAAAATATTTTACAAATTTTTCATACAATTAAATACACATTTAAATTTAATATCATTTAGTCTCTGTATGATGGTTTATTTTAATTTTGTGCCATTTTACCTTTCTTCAGTGGTTTATAAAACACACTTTTTTTATTTTCTTGTTGCAGTGGCGTTTCTCGTAAACCAGATATAACTCTGGCAGCAAGATCATCATGTTCACTTTCAGGTTGAACATCAACTTTGTCAATAGTAGTACTATAAAAACGATTTTCTCTTTCGTAAAAATTTATGGTATTAGCTTGTATGAAATTATTTTTAAAATTCATATCATTGAACTGATAAAAATAGTGAAGACATCTTCTGCTTTTATAAATACAATTATTTTTTAAATATATTTTGAAAGTAGAATGACAAATTGTATGTCTTGCAGGGTTCATTATGTTTTTAAAATAGTATATTTAGGTTAGTAAAATCTTCTCATTACACCAGTAATATATTTAATTAATATTTTGCATAATATTTCGATGCAAGATATATGATGTAAGATTTCTAGTTAAAAAACATAGTTGTTTTCTATTTAGTTTTCCCGTAAATTACACTGTATTAATACACATGTATTCTAAAACTCAGGTTAGAATACTCTGTTATATATAATACTGTATATACTCATGCAAGCAGGGTAATCCTCAAGACCGCAATAAGTTGACCATTTGATACGGGGGCGCTAACGTGTGACTAAAAAAATAGGCAAACTAAAAACAGGCACGGAAAATCGAATTTATCACAACATAATTTAATTAAAATTTTTTATTGTGATCAAACTTTTAATATAGTTAATATAAAATACACTTTTTATTTACAAATATCTCTAACAAAATACTTATTGTTGTACTTAAGTTGGTGTATAAATTCAATATCTCTAATTTAACAGGATTACAGACTTCCAGATAGAAGAAATAGCTAAAATAAGTATTCTACAAGAATATTCTGAGTAAACTGAATATCGTATAAATTGCTTATACTATATAACACTATCTTATAATTATTGCAACTTTTAAAAGAAATTTCTATAATAAGAATACATTAAAATATCATTTCAATAAAATAAAGTATTTTAATTTATACAATGTGTTGGGATTAATAATTTCAGGATTTCAATACTTATTGTAATTATTAAATTATATTTATAATTATTTCACTTTAATTGCTATTATGTCTCACTTTTTCCTCCTTTTATAATTAAATCTGACAAGTCTGGCTTTCTATCTATTCTCAAATTTTTTTCATTAGATAAATGTAAAAGTGAAACAAATGCAATAGCTGGACTTAGAGAATCAGCATTATTTTTAGACAACATTTTAGGCACTTCTAAATACAAATTACTAAAAGCTTTGGGTTCAATATTCTTATTGTTATTTTCATTCTCTAGAGCCTGAGTAATGTCAAAATTTTCTTTTTCTGTTTCTTTAGGAGTTTTCTTAATGTTTTTCCACATTGCTTTTTTAAGTTGACGCATGTCAATTTTCTTTGCTCTTTGAGAGTAAGGGATGAAAATTTTGTCTGTTAGTTTGGGTGCAGAAACTAAATTATCACCAATAAATGCTCCTTGAGTTTGCGTTGCAATAGTGTCTTGAGTAAATCCTGGATTGTGGTCTTGCGTAAATCTGTCTTCTTCGTGATGATCACCAAACTGTTCTCTATCATCTGTACCACCAAAGTTTGATATATCAAGATCATCATCACAATGAATATTATCACCATCATTATTAGTAAGCTCTTCTACTCTGTCATTGTCACAAAATTTTAAATGTTCTGTTGGTTTGTTAAAGAACGTATAATAACGTTTTAAATCATAATGAATATCTTGAGGAAATATAACTTTGTCTTCTGACCAAACCAGTTTTGTAGTTTTGGTTAACAATTTTGTTTGTCTATTAATTTGACTAAACTTTATTTTAATTTCCTTGTTTGACTCTATAGAAAAAGGTAACTCAATTTCTTTTTTCTTTTTTGTGGCATTTTGTTTACATGTTTCAACGACTCTGCTACCTCCAAGATTTTTATTTAATATTATTTTCCAGTGAGAAGGTCCAGCCCAATGAATTTTATAGTAACTTTTTTGTAGATACGAATATTCATATGTAGCATTTGGATTAGGATTATTTGCAATAATATCTTGAAAATCAACTATATTCTCAACCCGTTGATTGTTTTGAGCCAATCTGTCACACCTTTCTTCATAAGCATCACCACAATCCATCATAACATCATTTTCTATACCATCATCTTCTGGGACTGCAGCATCTAAATCAAAATGATATTCACCATCATTTTCTTCTGTTTGACTTTTTTGCTCCTCAGGCTCATCATCTGGAGACCAGTCAAGAAACCTAAAGCCAGCATATGATGGACAAATTTCGTGATTTGTAAAATCATCAATAACACGAGTTAAAATTTTTGATGGTGTGCTGTTGTCTACAGGAACTTTGTCAAGTACAACATCATTATAAAGATTTAAAGCAACCCCCTGATTTGCATGCTGGGGAAGGCCAGCTTGGAATAGCATATCAGAAGTTTGTGTATCTCTTTGACATCTTATTAAAGATAATGGATCATAGGTTTCTACATTCCCCTTTAGAGCTTCTACTGTAGATATTATATGCTGTCTATTTTTTTTCTTCTTCTTTTTTTGCTGACCTTCATTTTTATTTGCATCAGCTTGATCAGCATCTTCGATTCCACCATTTTCATTTTGGTGATCTCTTTTATCCTGTTTTGCTATTCCAATTATTTTTAATAAATCTGAATGGACTTTATCAACTCTAAAACCATAAATTTTTGCACTAGCATCTAAAGAAGCACTGGCCATTTGTAAATTAGTCATGTTAGGATCTTGTTTTTTTAATGTGTATATCAAAAAATCAATCATTTTTAATTGAAAAGCATTTTTATCATTAATTTTATTTTCAGCACTTAATTTTATGCACTGAGCGATTTGGTTACCAATTTCAGCAGCAGATAAATTAGATATTCCTGATAAGCCAATTGTAGATTGGCGCCTATCATTTCCTGATATAGAAATTGATGCTGGACTGCTACTTTCAGTCCTCTCTCTTCTAGCCAATCTTTCTGCTTCATCGTCATTTTCTTCTATATTTAATTCAACAACTTTCTGTGCTGCTATAGAGCGACGGCGACGAGATGGTGATACTGTAGAAGAGGGAGATGCATCTGCTAAATCAAAGCGCACTAAACTTTTTCTACTCGTTCCAGCCATTGCCACAGGTGTCATGATCTTAGGTATCTACAAAAGAAAAAAATTTATGAAAGATTTTTAAGACTAAGTACTTTTTAATTGTAAAATTTGTAGGTGTATAATACAATAAAATTCTACACTTAATTTAAAATTAAAGGTTAAGGATACTTTTGTAAAATGTATATCATAAAAGAAATTGTTATACTTACTCAGTAACGTATAATAATTATTCGCTATTTTTTCTAAATCCGTTCGAAAAAGATGTATTAGAGTATGAAGTTGCTGGATTTGTATATGAACTTTTCGTAAAACTTGCAGTTCCTGTTCTAAATTCTAGAAAAATGAAAAGCACTTTATTATTTATATAAAGTAAGACATGACAAATGTTTACATAATAGGAAAATTAAATTCTTACGATTTCGTCCATTAGAAGTCAGACTAATAATTGCAACGCGAGGAAAAAACAAATCCTCTTACAATTGATGTTTAGCGTCGCTTTTCCGTCCATCTGTAAAAAATGGCTTCGCACTACAACGGTTTTCGCGCTCAGTTCAAATACTGGACAAGGTGTTCCTAAACACACTTTTATTTGTAATATTGTATTGGCTTGCCTAGCTAAGTATAATAAATAAGGTTCTCATGTATATAAGAATGATTGGAGCGCTGTTTTTCAAGCGGCTAATTTTATCACCAAAGAAGTATTTAACTTTTCATTAAATAATTATATGAAGTATGAAGAGTTGATTTGTTTTTAACTGGAATGCATGACTTTCTGGTCGCGATTCATATATTTTTTAAGGTTTCGGAAAATGAGAGCGAACTGGAAAACAAATGATGAGATAGCTGTTTTTTTGGTAATTATAACAACAAAGTAAAAAACAGGGATAGCTAAATATCGACGATGCTTACGTTATTTACAAAGAGAATTAAAATAAGCTATATAAGTAACGGCGTGGGATACCACTAGAGTAGAGCAGAGACATAGGCAATCTGGCAATCACTTCTGATCGCATGTTTGGCGGCCTGCGCGCTGCGCACCGGTGCCGAGCTGCCTAGCCAGTTCACCAGTTACCACTTTACCAGTATCAGAGCTGAGAGCAGGCACTACCTAGGCAGTAACGAATAGCTAGCGACGGCATCGAGCACTCAGGGGCGGCGAAGAGCGAAAAGTGAACCTATAAAAAAGCGGAAAAAAGCCGAAGATGAGCGAGGCTCGCCGAGCTCGGCGCTCGTGGCTCTCGGAATAAGATGGCGGCCGTGCAAAGTTTTGGCCGTCCGTGTTGAGCAGCTCGCCGCTGTCGAGGAGTTTTGCGTGCTCTTCCCCGGACTCGGACCGTGCGCCGCGCCGTCCGCTAGGCTGTTCCGCGAGCGAGGTCGTCGGACCGCGTCCCCGAGTCGGGTACTCGGGCCAGCTGGCTCTGCTGGTAGTGCTGCTGCGCTCGCCCGAGGGAGCAGTGTCCCCGCGCGCGAGCAGACAGAAGTGCGCGAGTGAAGAGAGCGAGATAAAGAGGAGAGTGCAGGCCAGCTATCGAAGAACGCTCTCGGGCGCCGTCAGAGGTAGCTAGGCCCCAGGAGGCCTCGGCCCCGGGAGCCGCCAGTTGACCTCGGTGCCGCGCGTCCGCGCCTACGTCCGGCCGCCGACGAAAGAGAGAGAGAAAGAGAGCCGAGAGTCAGCGAGAAAAGGAGAGAAAGAGAGAGAGAGAGAGAGAGCAGTGTCACAGGACCAGAATAAACGTGTGCGTGCGCGAGTGCGTCGACGTTAGCGGGCGGCCCGATGCGGCTCGCGGGCTGCAAGCCGCCGAGAGCAAATGATGAGTTCGATGTTGCCCAGCTTTAATCCTCCGATCGTGAAGCGGCTGCTGGGCTGGAAGAAGGCCGAGGGCGAGGACAAATGGAGCGAGAAGGCCGTTAAGAGTCTCGTTAAAAAGCTCAAGAAATCTTCGGGCTTGGACGAGCTCGAGAAGGCCATCACCACGCAGAGCTGTACCACCAAGTGCATCACCATACCAAGGTAATTTACCACCTCCTCCACTCGCTGCTTCTCATTCTATTGCCTTTCCTCCTCTATTACTTACAAGCTGTCTCTGTCTCACTCACTCTCGCGCGCGCTCGCTCGCTCTCTTGCCACCCGGCTCTCTCCCTCTCTGTCTGTAAATCGTACGCAATACGACCGAAACCGTAGCCGAGGGCCGCGGCCTCGGTAGGCTATTGGGACCGTATTTACGCTCGACTTCTTTTTCCTCTTTCTTACCTTCTTTGTATGCCTGTCCATCTTCTACTTTGGCATATCTCAGTGTTCATCTCTCACCTTCTGGATTTGTTCTGCAACCATTTCATTGGACAGTGCTTTTATACTCATTGATTTCCAAACATCTAGAATAGAACAGTTGTAGGTGTAGGTTCATCCAACTGATACTTTGTGTGATGATTTTTCTCTATTGGTGTCTAGCTACTACACTTAGTAAAATAAAATCGTTTGCTCTAACAATTTGAGCTTGACATCAGAGATCTGTATTTATGGGTTTCAATGTAACCAATATATTTTTCAGAAAACAAATAATGTGTAAATACTTTATTTATTAATTCTTAAAAATATAAAAATAAACAACAAAGTATAGTTTTAGTTTCAATATATTATAATTATAATCTATTAGAGATAGTCTTGAATTTTCATTGAAATTGTTTTATCTGTATAGGTATATCAATATTTTATTTTACTCAATTTTTTGTTCTAATATAAAATTTTCAATAACCAAAAACATTATATTATAAATAAACATAAAATAATTTATACAATGATTTTTTTTTTCTTTTTTTTTTTATTGTACACTTAGAAGGATTATTTTGAAATATTTCTTAAAATAAAAAGTATCACTAAAGTATTATCATTAACATATCATAATGACAGGTTTTTAGGTCGAAACTATACACCTAAAAAGAAAGAAGTTTATTTTTAAAGTTATAATAGTATTTTAAATTATTCCATGAGCGTGTATACCAACACCATAAACTTTGCCTTTTTTCTTAGATCTTAGACAATCTATTAACATTTCTTTCTATTATAAATTGAATCAAAAGATAATTAAATATCTTTGCAAATTAAATCTAAATGCAGTTGTATAATCATTGGATTTTGATTTTGATGATCAAATGTTTAAATTTACTCGATATTTATTTATCAAAGACTTACAGTTACTAATTTTTAAAGAGAAAATTATTTTGGTAAACATAAAGCTGTGTAATGGTATATATAAATAAGCATATATTTGTCATGTAAATTAAGTTAATCTTTCAAATTTTATTTAACCAGATTAAGTGCAATTTTAAAAAGTTTGTAATAATTCCACATGTCATTAGTTTACTTAAATAAAAATCTTCTATTGTCATGTTGATTTATTTTTAGTAATAAAAAAAAAAGTACATTGATAAATAATATGAACATTAGAAAACTTGAGAAAATGGTTTACCTTGAAGAATGGTCAAAGTTTCTCTCTTCTTCTAAGTACTCCCTTCTCTGTCTTTTCCATATATACCAATTTGTTTTCTTTTCTATTCCATCATTACATGATTTTAGAGCAAAAAAGTAACCCATACTGTGGTTTTATTATTATTGAGAATTAATAAAAAACAAATAATAACTTTTTATTAGATTAACAAAAAGTTACTAATGATAAAATTAAAATACACCAAACAATGTCATTGCAATATATAAGTTGAGTGTAAAAAAGAGAATATTTGATATAATTAAATAATAATAAATAATGGTAAAGAATGAAGATTAGGTTAAAAAAGAAAATTTTAAATCACTTGCCCCACTTGTCGAATCTAGATAAGTATGTAGAATGGAAATGTTAGATGTAAAGAAAATATTAGATTTGTTAAAATAAGGTTTGTATCTAACACTTCCAAGATAGGCTAAACCATTGTACTTGTACTTAAACGCAAATGCGCAATAGTCATTGGGAGAATAGTGAATAAATCTGGGGATATATAAAGAATAACAAACGGAGGCTGATAGAGTCTACCTGACAGCGTCGGTGCATGCAACTCCTATTATCTATCAATGAAATCGATCGAGAGAGCGAGAGAGAAAGAGTGAGGGGGGGGGTGTATACGTGATCGCTCTCCGACTCGTGCACGTGCGCCCGCGCAACAACGCTATACTTACGCACACAAAATACGCGAGCTATACAAGCAGCGGCTCGCCGAGAGAGAAATGCACTAGCGTATCGTATCACCTGGCGCTGGAGATTTCGTCCGCATTCTGTTCCGTTCCTCTGCCGTTCGACGTTCCGCGCCACCGTTCCACCAGCCGCTGACGACGCTACTGCTGCTCTTGCTACTGCTGCCGGTGTCGCTCCTGCTGCTGCTGAGCCAGTAGAGACCGAGTAAGCGACCCCGGCCCGCCGACGATTCTATTATTGGCGGAGAGTCTGACGCACACTCACTTTTTATTTGCCTCCCTCGGAGATTTAATACCGAAGGCTAATTTTAAAATGCCACGAGCCAGGAAGAACCTTAGAGAAAAATTTTCTTCATTTGTGCGTGCCTCTCACACGTACTTATACCACCTACTTCAATGTTCAATTGAATCAATCCGTTCGATTTCCCTGCAGC
>JAPYZO010004100.1:0-17358 GCA_030522905.1 Torymus flavipes | reverse complement strand
TATACATATACGCAGAACCAACGCAGTTCGAGGACTTCGCGCGCAATACTACGAGTCCAGCCTTGCGCCGCGGCGATGATGACATAACGTCATTACACGGATCCGTGACGGGAATACCGCTCTGACGAGTTCGCTCGTCTACGTCTACGACGTGCATCGGGGATGCGTATATAGATAGATATATACAACGAACGTTCCCGAATTCGGCAAGGCTCGGGTTATATAGAAAGTATCCTCGGCGAATTTCCCTCCACTACACTATCGCGAAGAGACACGTTCGAAAATGTGTGTTCGAGGCGCGCGCGCGTGGCAGCCTTGGACTCGAAAGCGCTTGCGACGACGACGTTGAGAGGCGATAATAACGTGGTGGGGAAGAGTGTGTGTGTGTGAGTGTGTGTAAGGTGGTATAATAGAGGAACCCTTTTCTCGCTGTAGCATGTCTATGTGAATGATTCGATTTTATTATACCGCCCGCGGGAATGTGGGTGACGACGGTATATTTGGGTTGCACAGGCGGTTGCAAAAGTGGGTTTTTCACGTGAACGCGGGCTCTCCCCGAGAGAGAGTGAGTATACATACGCGTGCCCCGCGTGCGTGGTATACTTTCGATTTTTTTCTTCGATCGTCATGCGTACCAGCGCAGCAGGAGCTTCGCAATGTATGGCCTTGAAAATCGAAATTCAAAGTGCGACGTAAAAATTAGTGTGCGTTTTTGTGCGGTGAAATAATGAAATGTCATATGGTTTATGGTAATTTAATGCACATATTACCAGCGAGATATCATTTAAGGTGGACCTTAAAATTTTAGCACCTCGCTACATGTAATACACTTCTATGAATAAAGAGTGTATATCAATTTCTATTGGAGTATTTAAAGTAATCATAAGCCACACACCATAGATTATGACCAAACGTTCTAGTTTCAGATTTATATGAATGGGCACTATGCGTACACGCGAAAACGATACATTCCACTGACGTAACACGACTCTATATAGATAAATTTCGTAACGGCAGTAAAAGTATCATACCAGGTAGTGCTATATCCTATAGAGCGAGAGTAAAGTATAAAAAAAAAAAAAAAGACAGAACAGTTCTACTTATCTATACCTTTCGCAGTGACAGTTCGTCCCGAATGTAATCATTTTCCTAGCTTAAAACGCCAGCACGACGGCGATCAAAATGTCAACGCGCAAAAACACGCGGGACTTACGAGAGGTATAAGTAAACGCAACGTCATATGGCGAGAGCCCTGCGTTTTACCCGTTACCGAGTTGTCCCGTCCAGTCCACAAGTATTCGTTTAAATCCTGCAAAAATTCAGTTGAACACATGAGCTACGGAATTTGACCGGTTCGCCTTCGCGTAAAGAGTCGTTCGGAGTTACAGAGCGGAAAAGTGGTATAATATAGATCCCAAGTATTACAGTTGCCGGTGTGTGTATATAGCGCGTCATGTTGTTTATTGTTCGTTGCGCGCACGGAAAGGTCGCCCTCCTCGACTATATACGTGTAATGACGCAGAAACAGTATTTCGAGAAAAATATTATAAAAGATAATAAATGGGTAACAAGGACGGTGACAGGTTTAATGGACGGATCTGATTGCTATATCGTAAAGTTGAGAGGTAAAGTCGATTATTGATTTTTCAGTAATTGACCGAGTCGTAAAGTTAATAGAAACGTCGTTTTCAAACGAGTTACCGCGACTATTAAGATTTTCTAGAACCGAGCGCGTTTCAGGATTTTTGAAAGCAAAAGCGTATAATTGCATTGTTCTTTCGCTACTCGAACACGTGTGATTCGTATATATATAGCTGTTACGAAAAGTTTACAAATTTTCAAATGCGAAACTATTTCGGTCATTAAGTATACAGGTCTGAAATTCGAGAAAAAAAAAACGAACAAGTCGTGCAGTGTGCAGTGTATGTGTGTGTGGCATGCGGTATGAAGTTACTTATAGTGGTACGATTGCCCGGAACGATTACGATCGATGTTTACAAACTCTCGCGAAAAGTGAGCTTTGAGGAATGCGTATACGTTGCACTATAACACCGAGACGATAAGTGAGAGAGAAAGAACTAACGCCAAGGTTTATAGCGCAGGATGTTTCTTCTACACGAGATTTATTGAACATTATTTTACGTTCAATCATTCCATATCTTGATTTATTTTCTGAGAATTCTATATTTATTAAGGTTTATAAACTTTTAATAGTCCATTAAAATTATGTTTGCTAAAGTATAAAGTGATCGCCTTATGATTATTTATTATTTAAATTTGTAAACTCCTTTTTACAATAAATGAAATACTAATACTAATACTAATACTAATCATATACAAATATATAAATCAATGGAATATCTATATTCACTTAATATACGAAGTAAAAATAATTATTAAAATTTATTAATACTTCAAAACCTTGGAAACTATCCCATTCTTTCTAAATTCTCTCGGCACCATAAATTCAGCTTTTTTCCCCAAAACTTCGAACTCTTTCAAAATCAACATAACCAATCCAAACAAAACATCTTCCTCTTTTGCCTCGACCTTAACTTACACCAACCCAACTACTCACACACATCAGACACGCGCTCGATTTAATCGAACATGACTGTTTTTATTTACCGCGTACGGAAAAACAATATATATATATGCATCACACACACACCTCTATAAGTGTCAACGGCCCGCGGCGAGGGAATCATCGTCCCGGAATCGCGCGGCCCTGACGCGAGCATGCACGCGCTCAAGGATTCAAAAGCGATTCAGGAAGTGTTGCTCTTTTTGCGTTCAAAGGTTCACCGATCGCTCGCTCGGATTTGCATATTTTATCATTCATCATAGCAGCTTTTCATTGACTTCTATATGCTTAGGAATAGCATAATGGCGAACTTCTTTCTTACGTGTGGAAGGTTCTAGGGCGAGAACCGAAGGGTTCCGTCGCGCTTCGGGTATACACATAAAACTTTTTATGTTTCATAAACCGCAAGCATCTAGAAAGCCACGAGTTTTTAACGGTCAATTCGAAGCGGCGGAATTTCAATAACTTTGAAATTTAAATGCCCGCGCGCGCCTCTCTCTAATTAAGAAAAAAAAAATAAAAGTAGTCCATTTAAATGGAGCGGATCACGCTGGCATTATGCCCCTAATTACGCCATATTACCATACAATATAATTCCCAAACAAACTGTTTCGGCATTCCTCACGCAACGCCGCACGCACTTTTGCCGACCCTTTGCATTCTCTCTCTCTTCACCGCGTCACGATGTCAATCTCATTAACCGCCTAGACGAGCCGTTACATCACGCATCGGGCGATCCTATATAATCATCGCCCGCGACCAAAACAAACCAATGAAACGATCACTCCTCTCCGCTTATCAACCACGGGACATGTTTGTTCCCGCACGTGTGCACCGCGAATCGTTCACCCAATATCTATATATACCGCATGCGCTTAGGTAAGAAGTATATATAGTAGATCACACGTTCACAAGAGGAAAGAAAAAAACGAGCTCTGGGTCAAACCCACAGTCTCTATCACGATTCGGGCACGCGCTTATATTAGAGTTGAAGTATCGGCTTCCGAGAGACGGCGCGTGAAAAGGCCTTCGACCGGCTATCAAATATTACAAGCCGATCGGATCATGTTCCGAGCACGCGAGATGCCCGTGGACAGATTTTGCGTCGTCGCGCGAGTATTAGGTGCGTGCGTATTATATAGGTATCTTTTCACTCGTGCGTGCGCGTGAAGATAAGTAGTACGCGAGAGAGCGAGATTATTGTTGCCGGGTCTTTTTTTCTGGGTGGGAGTCGCGTGCCGGGCGCGTGTTTATAAAGAGAGAGCGAGAGAAAGAAGGTGGCGTCATGGTGTACAAGATGAGGATATCGTATGAGTGGGCGCACGCGCGGGAAAGGGAATAAGCCGTTGAGATAGTAGTGGCGCGATTGATGATGATGCAAATCGCGAAGAAAAAGTTGGCGCGCATGTGCACTTGACCTCTGTGTGTATATCGGTGCGGATTTGAATTATCCAGAAGTCGTATAGTATTTCGGTGTAATATGGGTATTAAAAGTATTTTAACGATGATACTTCGAAAAGTAAAATCAAGTGTACCGAAGTTTATCAAGCCACGTTAATAGAGCTTCCTGCTACCTAAATATTACGCCATATCGTAAACAAATACAGATGTCTGTACATTGTTTCTATTTTGAATCGCGTATCGGGATTTCTTACAGACAGTATCTATACGTAACGTTAAACACAAATTAAGTTATCACGGGGAAGAGTGTAAAGAAAAAACGCCGATAACGATGGAAACGATGCGATTTCAAATCTGGTATACAGAGAGGGATAGATAACAAAAGAAACACGTATCTAACGCGTGATGATTAGAAAGGCTAATATATTCTTGGAATTTTGTTGTAAAAAAGTGCACGTCGTCAAAACTCTTTTTTAATTTTAATATATAGTTCTAGATCGAAACGTGTATATTACACACAATTTTTTCGCCCCGGAGAAATAAATTATCAACAAAAGGCTCACCGCGAATTAAAATAAATTGCACTTGCAAATACTCCGAAGCTTGCTGTGTACAAAAAGGATACATAACAGTGCCGCAGACAAATCACAACAAAGAATGCAAATATAACAAAGGAGCCGTTGATGCTCTCTCGCGAAAACGCGCGTGTCTCACATACACATATATATATATAAACTCGTAAATTTCTCGGAGCTGTGTACATGAGTATATGTGTAGATAATACACGCGCAGAGGTAAGTACGCGCGGCGTGCAGGTATTACGACAGAAAAAAGGAGGCAGGCTACCTCGGGGGAAAATTAAATAATCCCGGGCAGCACTGCCATTGCGCAATCTACTTCTGTGTGTATGCGTGTATGTGTCTACCTCTCAGTGCACCTGTACTAGTGGGGTCTTTCTCTCTCTCGGAGTTTCCAACAACTTTGCATGAGAGCCACGGGGGTAAGTATTTGGTTTTTACACGATTGTATCAAATATAATATAGCGGTATTAAAGGTGCTTTATAGCGCGCGATTTTGGAAGTGTGTGAAAGAACAAAACGATGGTGTTATATTTAGTTGGTGATCTAACGCTGGTTTGTTTGAACGATTCGAAAGATTTCCGGAAAATGTAAAATCTTAATATAACAGAAAATGTGTCTTATACTTATTCCACAGAAAAATGGTAAAAATGTTTTCGAAATAATATACGAAGCAAACTTTATATTATAGCATCACTCCTCTAAATCAATTAACAAACTGCCTATCCAACTCACCACTAAGCATCTTATCGGCCATCGTTAAAATAAGCATAACAGAACCGCTGTTCACCGTGTTTTTTTTTTTGCTTCTCTCGCATGCAATCGTCCGACTCCTTTTTCCGCGCGTGGCATGGCGCGTTTCTTGCACTCCGCCAACACAGCGTCGCGCGATGGAAAATCACTCGCGAGCTATAGGCATATCGCATTATCGCCGCGTGTGCATATAACTCAATGCCGGTCACTTCAGACTACCCGTCTATAGTGTGAATCACACTCGGCATCTTTGTCGCGAAGTTTTTCCTATACGCCTGTTCGCGTTTATTATTCCTTTTTATTATTATTAATGCATCAATGTTTGTATCCACAACAAGAGAGAGAGAGAGAGAGAGAGAGAGAGAGAGAGATAAGCTATACGAGTGGACTTTCGACGTAGATTGCCGCGTGTCTGCCGGTCGTCTCGACACTGTTGCAGAGCAAAGAACCTTTTCTTATTCGCATTCGTGCGTGTATATATAAATGCATATACATTGCACGCACTGCATTGTATGTATATCTTTCACGCTGATAAAGAGCGAACTACATAAGAGACGCGGCGGCGGTAGTTTATCATCATGGAGCGTTAAGCGGGCCGAGCAGTAGCAGAGAGTGCACAGCATACAATGCCGAATTGGCCAATTGGGTAATGGCACGCTGATGGACTGAGGAATTCTGATTGAGAAAGGGTTCAGTGAATTTGTCGTCGCACGTGTAGATGCACATGCCGCATGCATGCGGCTGTATATACAATGTTGTGAGAGAGACATGCTCGCATAATATTATTCGATCGCGCGACTCGCTGAAGTACCGAGGATTGAAGAGTATAAATATTAACTCGAATTTAGAAATTACGGGTTGCGTAATACGACGCGACCGACACACGAGGAGATTATGAATGCACGCGTCGTTGAGGAGAGATTATGTAGTCTCGACGCGCCGCATAACTTTGGGAATCCTCGTATAATATATAATAGTGTATATAAGTATAATGAAAAGTCCATAACATACACATTTTCGAGAATTTCGGCTCTTATTATTATACGCCGCGTGCGCGATAATCTTTATTACCTGTATATACCTACTGGCTCTCGACACCTGAATGTCGGCCTCGTGCGCGTATACATAACAATCACTCCGATAAGCCCGCCAGTGCATATCCACCGTGCGCACGCGCTATAACGAGCAAAAAATCCTCGGCCCAGAAAGGACGCAACACAGCGCAGCGGCAAGGATATTATGTTGCAAAATTCCTATTGCACTATACGTGCATCTCGCGAAATCCTCCGATCCCCTCGCGTGTTGGCGCTCGCACATTTACACGCAGTCGCGGATATATATATACGTAAACTCGCGCGGCCGAGCTGCTATACAGAGAGCGATGAGGTAAGAGGAGGTGTGTGCTTTCTCGATTATGAGAGAGGCCGCCGCCGCGGGTGTAACTTTCAGGCGGTGTTGGCGCTATAGCTCCTTCGGTCGAGCGGTTTTCGTGGATATAGGATGTACAGTGTATTATGGCGTGTTTGGTCTTGAAAATATAGTTTTTTCAAGAGTGTGTATAAAGTGTGTCAACAAGTTGTGGAGAATAGGTAGATTCAGGTATAAGATTGATTTATTGGAAGATTTAGAAATGTTATCCGAATTTATAGCCTCGCTATATAAACTATGTACTTTGCAGGCTCTTATTATTACACTCTAATATACCGCTAATGATATCTGCAGTGTATATAATCGAGAGTTTCAACGTACCAACGAGTTATACATAGTTAATTTTTTTCTATACCGTTTTAATCGCAAAACCCGACACCTCACATAGCCATTAAATCCCAATTTAGCCTCGAAAAAAGCCGACGACTGAACCGCGCGTCATCATCCTCTTCATTATACGATTCTCGCTTAACACGCACATCATCCGTCGGAAACGTCATACACGCACGCAGGATCGATATGTACTCTTCGCTACCGTACGTCCATTTATTTTCATCGCGCGTTTTGTACGTCCCGCGCGCGCGCACATCGAGAAAGTGCAGTTGCACCGCGTAATTCATTAGACTGTGTGTGTAGTGGTTATAGTACGTGCTTTATCGGGTATACGTTTCGACCTCACCATTTCGGGGGCCCGTGAGACGTTATCGCGACGCGCAGTTATAATGGCTGTAGTATTGTTATACTTATTTATAGAAGTTTACGTAAGTGATAGTAGTAGAGTACAGTGGGTACATATACTATTTGGGTTTTCTTTTTTCGCGTTTGCGTGTGAGTTAATTTTTGTAGGAAACAAAAGTCACGGAATATATAAGAGACGTCGTTAACATGAAACAATAAACATGCGCGAGTGTGTATAGCGATAAATTTTGGCAAGTTATGACAAGTTTTTTTGTATACAAGTGCACACGCGTGCAAGAAGAAAGGAGCATATCGCCGCGGCGTGCATGATGATATGGTTAATGTTTTAACAAGCTTCTTTCGGGTGTATCGGCAATGTTATAGTACAGCTCGTAAATTGTTTAATATTTTTAACTTCCGTGCTCTGCCACGGCGCATATGTCATCGCGTGATTCCATCGAAACAATATTTAGATTATGTATATAGGTACACACGGATGTACGGATGCACGGCGAATGCTCGTTTGTGCGTGAAGAGAAACATCGTTAAACGTATAACGCAACAACTCGGTGTTATCGTTAAAATACCGATTATTGTTTACCCTCCGCGTGTATATACCTCGATTATTCAAGCGGCTGCAAAAATTCAAAACGATATTTATTATATACACCGCGCGCGCTTTTTGAACCGGCAAAAATGGCGCACGCCGCGCAAAAACCTTCAGGAATGTTAATTGCTCGCCACCGTCAAACTTCTCAGACTCGTCAGCACGTTACAGCTCCGCGCTTCGATCTCGTAAAAATATATCCAGTAGGCAACTACACTACACTGCGCTATCGCGGAAGACGCACCTGCAATATATACCTAATCCACGCTTTTCCGCGCAGCACGCATCCCGCAGTGAAAGTAAGCACACACGGTCGGCGGCGGGTTAACGAACGAGCCTCTCTCGGCTGCTCCTCGCGCACACGGCGGCGGACGTCCCTCGTTATGTAAAAAAAGAAGCAGCGGCGACTGCACACGCTAAAGCCACCCCTCGAGGTTGCGAGCACAAATTGAAGCATCCGCATGCGGAGTGAGAGAGATAAAAGAGTAGCTGCTGACCTTTCGCGTATACCTATATATACACACCGCTTGCGAGCACGGTGAGTGGCCTCGATTTCGAATGCGTCGCGTCGATTTTTGCACGGGAAGGGGGAAGGTGGTTATATGGTGTCGTGTGGTTTCAGGATGTTCCCGCGAGAGAGAGTGAAATGAGATTTCTGTACGGGGATAAGCGGTGGGAGGATTGCCGTTGTGGTGAGAGAGAAGAGCGAAGGTGAAATTTTTTTTAGGAAGAGGAGGTGGATCGGAATGTGAGAAGAGTGAGTAAATAAGTGTGAAGTGGATTTGTTAATTAAAGAAGAATTGTAGGTTGGTGTTGTAGGGAAATTAGGCGTTTCGAGGGCGCTTTGAAATTAAATTACATAATTGAGGCGAATCGTTCAGATCAATAAACGGAATAGTGAGGAGTTTTAACGAAAAAAATTTTTCAGCTTCGCGATATTTCCTGAAACATTCGTGTGTGCGTATACCTTTTTCCGTCTCGCTTTTTTTTTATACGCCGCAATTTATTAAACTTTATCGTTTTTTCCCACTTTTTACGACACTGCGGAGGAAAAAAAAAACCAAACAAATCATTATACGTACTTTATGCCTCTTCTATATATACGCTTTTTGCAAGCTCACTCCGCCGACGTAATTGACGTAACGAACAATTTATCGTCCTTATTACGGAGGCTCTTACTCCACAACTCTTGACCTTTCGGCTGAGTCCACAAATATCTCTCTTTCTCGCTCTTTTTTCCTCTGAAAAAAAGGACATTCCCACACGCATAGACCCCGCGACTATATACATCGTTTATGCAAAAAAGAACCCGAGAGATCGACATCCTTCCTTCCCAACCGATGATTCACCGACTTATGTATGTATAATATACACGCACCTATTCCTACTCTCGATAACGCAAAATTCATAAATTTTGCAAGTCACGCGCGTGTGTACGTTATACATCCTTTTTTTTCTACATATACTACCTCCTGCTTCTACTCCTCCCCACCGCGTTTTCGCTTTCACCACAATCACGGTCGCAGGCGGAAAATCGCGCGCTCACGAGCACACCGCAAAAACGAACGCGCCGCAGAGAGTCGGAAGTATAAGTGCGGAGTCTGTAGGTGTATGTGTTTTTGCTCATGACCTTACATACATTTTGAAATTTACGGTACGAAGGTGTATGATGTATATAGAGGTGAGCGCGTAGTGAGGTGTAAAGAGCCAACAGGTGGGACTGCTGGTGGCGGCAACCACGAGAGAGAGAGGTGTCAAGGTTTTAGATGGCGCGCCGCGTCGTCTTTTCTTCCTCGTGTATAGAATAGACTTTTTGTGAGTGTTTGTACGCGTGGATGTAGGTTTTTTACGAGAGGTTATAGGAGAAGATTTTTTTGGAAGCGAAGAGTTAATGAACGCTCGAGTGTGATCGATGACCGGCAAGAGATTTGGGGAAACCTGAGGTCGGACTCGAGTATGTGTGCAGAGTATTTTTGTTTTATTTGTAGGAAGTGGGAGGCCGACACGTTTTTTTTCTAATTTTAACAGACCGTGTAAGAGGTGTTCAGTTTTAGAGTATAATCAGTTTGGTCGAGATATTATATATTGTTATACCGAGTTTACGAAGCGAATTATAAACAATAATATTTTGGAACGACGCGTTGAAAAAAATTCAAAGTGACAATAAATGTTTTGTTTGAATATTACTGACCAATGCTTATATTGACTCAATAAAGCAGAGTTTATAAAACTTCCCGATGTTAGTCACGCCATAGTATGTCACTATCGATTCACATGATTTTCTCTGGAAAAAATATGCGTTATCGAATCGTGACATAATGCCGGAACGCGATTAAAAAAAAAAAACATCCTATAAATTTCATATAAAAAGCCAGTCGGTATCTATTGCATCAGGATGAAATAACAAAAAAATCCATATATAATAGCGTGCAATTAAACTTTGCAAAAGTGCAAACCCGCAGCTTTTTACAATTCTTCGACGATAAGAAAAGGTAAAAAAGAACGTGTGATATCTATACAAAAAACATCCTCATTTTTCATCGAAATTAAAATTTCTCCTTTATATAATTACCCCCGATCCAACGAGCGATTTTACATTGCAAACCATCACGCCACCTCGTCGCCACCAAGAATAACCATAGTATAATATAGCGCGCGGTCAAAAAAGCCCCTGGACGTTCCACTTCTTCTCCACAATAAAAAAAAAAGAAAGAAGAAAAAACCACCGCGCTCGTCAAATATCTCTGTGTATAGCGTGCGCGCAGACTCTTACGCCGTGCGGCTCTTTCTTTTCCGTCATCTCCGTGCGCACTCCGGCGACCAGTTCTCTCTCTCTCTCTCGCGGCCGATTATATACCGTAAACCTCGTTTTCGTCGACTCCGGCCAGCGCGCGGCTATTTCGTCAGCTATACACTCTCAGTTAGCGGAGGTAGTAGTAGTCGGCGTTTCTCAAGTATCTTTCACGAGGTTTCGCTAGACGTTATTGGACGCTCGAGGTTTCAGTCGAGAGAGTCTGTATATATATATTGGATGGGTTAGATATAGATAGAGGATTTTGGGTTAATTGGGTTTGGTCAATTAGACATAGTACTTTTTCGAGCTTGAAGATCATGTTTCGGCTCGAGAGGAAATACTTTTACTAATTTAAATTTTTTTAAACTTTTTAAATAAATAACATAAATAAGAAAGTAAAACAACGCAATTATAAAAAAAAAAGAAAAAAATAAGAAATACTGTAATATGAAAGAATTGACAGCCAAATCGAGCAGCCCAAACGAAAAAACCCACCCGACCACTCGTCACAGCCATCTTCATCTGACAAAATTACCATACATCAAGGCACGAACCTTCCATACCTATACTTCTCTCGGTTTTTTCTCGAACCACACGAATGACCCACACAAACGTTTTACTCGCGCATATAATAATCGCATTAGGGCCGTCGACGCTGCTGCTTTTTCCAGGCCATCGCTACCGGCGCGCTCGGCGGAAGCCTCGCAAGTACCACCGTCGCCTCGAACTCTCTTTTTTTTCCCCGTCGGCGGCGGCGGCGACGCGGAAGAAAGGGAAAGAGAGAAGAGGAGAGAGAAGAATGTGTAACCTGCAGCGCTCGCAAACTGGGCCAAAGTGGTGTGTGCCCGCGCGCGCCGTGTACGTATACGTGAAAGGTATCTCTGTATTCTGATTTCACTAGATTATTTTGGCTCGCATCATCGGTGCGCGCGCCCAGCTCTCTGTACCCTTTATATACAACGAGCTCGCACCACTACTATACACGCAGACGAGGCGCGGCGTCACTGACCGTGCCGCTTTCCAAGTGGCGCGACTGAGTATATAGTTATATTTCGCATCGTCATTTTTATGTATATATCTGCTGTCGGTCTGTCTGTGTGGGTATATTGGATGTCATATTTCGGTTAATTTATCGTTCGCGTTGTATGAGTAAGCTGTGTGTGCCACTTTGGCATATTTCGACCCACTTCTTAGGCAGGCTTTTTTGAATCGCCTTTCAGGTCGATTTTGAGAAGAGAGTATAGTTAAGGGGAGAGAACTTTCTCGTTTTAAGGATATACATCTCAATGACGACGGCGAGGATTAGCGGGGAATTAGAACAACGACGAGGCGCGGCACGAAAGAAAAAAAGAATCGGCCTAGAAATCTCTCGCTGGACGATAATTCAATTTACGCGCCGAGAGTCGAGCAAACGTATATGTATATTATATATTCAGAAAATTCAGAGACAACTGCCTCGGGTATATGTATATACGCGAGGTGGATAATTGCTGTAGGGAAATGTTGTTGGCGGAAACGTTATTAAATTTCCCGTAAAGTAGGTATACGCGCAGTACCTTGAGGTGCGCGCCACACGTGCGCGCGGAGGTTTACGTAAGAAGAGGACACGACCGAGTGCAATTCGCGGTTAACGTTGTATATATTTGCTTGTAAACGACGTGTCTACCTACTCCGCGCATCGCCGTTATCGATCGGCGCGCTAAATTAAGTGGGCGTAATTCGTTATTATTATTAATGCTCGTTCGCGCGGAAACAACAATTGTTCACTAAAGTCTCTCTCTGCGTTATATACGCTGCACATTTGTATATATTTATTCTCATATAGTTGGCATTATGATTCTCCATCTATAACTTGTACTTATATCCCGCGCGCAGCAAACGAAGCAAATTATCGCTACTCTTATAAAGAGAAATTCTTCGTGCGATAGGTATTGATATTCCGCGCGGCGCGAGCAGCACATCCTCCGCCCTCTCCCCGCGCGGTCTGTATGAAACATTGTGTAACGTTATCACGGCAACCTTGACTCGGCGGCGAAAATCGACCGTAGCTGTCGTCGCGATTAATATTAACGCTGTGCCCGTAAGTACGCATCAGCCTCATAATAACAAAAACGAAACTGTTAAATTGTACGCGCGGTTTTGCAAGTACCTACACCGCGAAACCTTGTGGAGAGGATTTTGACACAGAGGGACGTTCCGCAAAGATCGATGCGTGCGACATTCCAGTACACACATAGGAAAGTGGTGGAAAGTGTGTGTGTATGTTTGAATTTGGTTTCGCTTTTTAGCGCAGAGTGCAAGAAGTAGGGAGGAATAACTGAGGCGGATAATGTTTGTTTTCGATGGAATAATAATTTGTATCTATTTAAAGTAAGTGATCCGACGTTATTAAAATAGGAGGTGACTAATAATTAGACACACTACAACGCGGTGAAAATTGCCTTTCACGCGTTTATCTCCTCTTTTTTATTCCGCGAATTTTATGTATAATATACACGAAACTTCTTCCAGGAAACTTTCAAAACTATTGGAACGTGAAGGCTAACGCGTTCAAAAACGTATCTGCCTATATAACCGTTAAGAAATAAAGATACTGCCATTGCAATACGATATTTTTTCTTTCCATCGGAATATTTTGTTTTTGAAAATATTTTTAATTCTTTTACCGTTAGAAATTCTAGAATACAAGATTAATCACACGTCGCCAATTTACCGTACGAAGTATCGATAAAACAGAGATTTTTGCCAACTAACCGCGACCGTAGCAGATCGAGGGGATGAACTTGAGAACTATTAGGAAACTACAAACCCGCAGAGCGCCTGTTCAAAAGAGGATCTTCGCTACATGAAACTCGACGTATTTTTAGATGACAGCACGACCTTTAATACAGAAGGGAAAAAATTGATCTACCTAACAAGTGGGAAAACGGAGTCGATATCATCTACATATATTTTTATCTGTATAAATAGAGCGAAGCATACACGATACAATCTGTACGCACATACATATACATCTGCTGTACCAAAATATACGACTACTTTCCAAACACAGAGACATAAGCCAACGTTTAATTAAACGCACCTTATCTAAAGCCAATTGGAATGATAAATCTCAATCGGCGACATATAACGACTTGAACCGCTAATTATACATTTCAAGGAAGCTCCGTTTTTATCGGTACAATCGGCGACAATTTAGGCGGCAAAAGTGTCTGCTCTCTGCTGCCTACGCGGCCTTTATCAGCCTCGACACAGTTGTACAATCGATTTTCAGCCTCTGCTAAGGCCTAGAGCGCACACAGACACACACTTCCGTCCCATCCCTCCATGTCTCACCGCGAAAGAAAGAAAAAATCCGAGCTCGTATATCCGTCTATACCAATATATCGTCGGAGCATATTATTACACACGTTCGCCTTGGTAAAATAAAAACAAATCCCGAGGTGTGTGTGTGTATGTTTCGTTATCAAACACATGCATCGTTATAAGCCAGCTCTTATCAAAAAGCCTCTTCGATCGCTATCGCTAGAACTTTCCGCGCTACACGGGCGTTTCGTTTTTTCGCTCTCTCTGTACACCTATAACTCACTTATATAGGCACGTGTTCGTATTATAGACAAGTTACGTGGCCGCGACATACACATACTACTCGGGATATTTCGCGCTATTCGCTTCCGCGCGAACGACGCCGGTGCGTCAGTATGTTTATCTTCCGGCGTGACATTTTCATTTTTCCCGGTATAATATACCCACGTCGCGCGCTTGCGAGGAGTCAATGCGAAGTTCCGATTGCCGTTATTAAAAATAGGGCACTCCCGGCTATTAATAGGCGAGCGGGCGCAAGTGCGCGCATATAAATATGCGCGAAGCTTATGATACGCATAGGCGTATGATTCATCACTTAGAAGCGATTTGAAAATTGACGCTGATTTTTCAGGATCGCAAAGTGCGAGAACTGTGATGGGGGAGATTTATCGAAGCACACCGCGTGACACCAAATTTTACGACGTGCGAAATCGTGTTGTTTGGAAACGATACTTTTCAAGCGTAAAAATAATAAATATAACGTACTTTTACAGAATAGTGTTTAGACATATTCCGCATTTTATCTGCTGTTATAAAGCTGCCGAAGAAAGGTCGGAGCGCGATCTAAGGACGCGTTCTCTTTCTCTTGGCACTTATATAACACCAGACAGAATGCACCATTAGACATAGCACCGTGTACATAGTACGCTTTGTATTCGTATACAAAACACAGCTATTCCTCCACAGCTGTATAACGAGAATTCCCTATTCATCCCGCATATTAGACAGTTGCGACTTGCGACAGCAGCCGCCCATCTATATATATTTATTTCATATCGAAGCCAGCCGAGATGTTACAAAACTGCGCAGGAAAAATTCGTCCCCGGCGCTTTTTAAAACAAAAATTACGTCTTCGATCATCTACCTATATAGGTATATATACGCTGTATAACGGTATATTCCGTCGATCCGGAAAATTTCGCGCGTTCGAGCACACTGCACACTACGCGTATAATACTCGTCACGGCCTTCCGATTATACAATAATTTACAGCATGAGGCAGTAGCAACAGTAGCTCGCAATTCAGGCTGTCTTTGCATCATGTAACCACCAGACCCGAGGTAAGTTTACTTAACCAGCCGTCGTCGTCGGCAACGCTGGTACCGTATAGACTTTTGTGAGATGCCTCTGATTTACAACGAGAGCAGAGCGAGCTGTGTGGATCCTCTCCTTTTCGAGAAACTCAAGCGTTATCGCGCGAGCCGCCTGTTCGCGACATACATACTACTTAGGTGGATGTAAGTAAGTAGACGACGAGAGCGAATATAGCCTATACAAGCGATTTCCCCTATAGCTCGCGGCGCGGCTTTGAAAAATCACGTTTTCCGCGAGTGTTACACACGCGACTTGATGGTCTATTAATACGCCCACCCACAATGACACTTTATATATTCCCGGCTGAATCGTCATCCTCGTCATTCCCTCGTATATTGTGTATTCGCGGAAACCCGTCATTGTGTACATTTCATATACGTATTATTATACGTTAGAAAAAGAAAAGGGGGACGACGCGCGGTTCTTCCCTATGACGCGGCGGTTGTTCGGCACATCAGGCGATCACGCCGGCGCATGCGCTCTCCGACTCTCTCTCGTGCCCACGCGCGTGTGCCTGCTCCAATATGTGTGCTGCTTATGTGCGTATGTATGTGTGGTGTATATACACACGAGACAGGCGGCCGAAATGGGGAGAGAAACGCCGAGAGGGAGACGGAGCAAGAATCCGCGAGGCCCGCAGGAAGAAAGCTGTGCCCCCCTTCTTTTTCGAAAATGATCTCTCTCGACTTTTTTCTCTCGGACACGCGTCGGTTAGAGAACGCCGGAGCCACGAGAATCTTAGGTACAACGTGCTAGGTATAAGAGGTACGAGCTACGTATAAGAAGGAAACAGGTCAAGGGCTGGAAAGCTCGGCTCTCGTACACATCTCGTCTGCTCCATTTTGAATCCCAACTGCATGAACCCCTCGAAGGCGTCTGGCAACCATGCAACGGCCGTTGAGATTCTCGTATGTTAGGGACGTGGCGTTGAGGTGTGTGTTCTTTAACACACAGACACTGAGGCACACACAAAAACGCCTATATAGGTATCGAGCACGGAAACTGCCAGAAGCAGAGAGGGAGAGGTATAGGTATATAGAGTGGCGCGAGGTTCTCGGGGGGTGCGAAAGGGAGCGACCGACCGACGACGAGGAGAGAGAGCAGCCGCTGGTGCGCGCGCGCACTACGGACACACCATGCCGACGCCTATTTTTTCTCGCCGACACACACGCTGCTGCCTCGACGTGTGATGATTCCTCTCCAAAACGCGTTAAGGATGTAATAACACTCATCTTAATAAGTACTCTCAGAGAGAGAAAAAATCTCGGCTCTCCTTACCTGTTGGTTTCCGCCACCGTCTCGTTGTAAGAAGAATTCATGGCTGCGTCCGTGGTTGCCGTCTTGCCGCTCACACGATAGAGAACGAAACGAATCGTAGTGTGGCCGCTCTTTGACTGATATCCTGGACGTCCACTGCTGGGAGTCTCTTGGATACGATGACGACGACAACTATCGTTGTCTCTTCTCTTAGGTCAGAGAAAACTCCTTACGGCGAGAAGAATTTCTTCTTGCAACACGAACACGTCGAAGTGAGAGGCGTTGGAGAGTACAAAATGTGTACCAAAGTATGTGTCGCACGGTGCGAAGTCGGGAGCGAAGAGCTTCTGTTATAAAGCTTGCGTGTACACTTCACGAGCGACGACTGCGAACTGGCGAGCTCTGTGGCCGCTCGCACTCTCTTCTCTCTCTCTCGCTCGCCCCCCCTCCCTCCCCCTCTCGCCTTTCCCGCAGCGCTCGACGCGCTCTCCTCGTACGATAAATAAATGAGGAGCGATGCAGACGATCGCGCGCTTGATGACGACACGAAGCCGACGACGACGACGACGAGGAACGATTGTGTGTATAATTCGTTCGT
>JAPYZO010004099.1:0-12466 GCA_030522905.1 Torymus flavipes | reverse complement strand
GCGATGATTACTCGTATCTGTGGACTCGTAATGGTGGTTTTACATTTTTATTCAATTTTTTTCTGAATAAATATCTAGTCAGTAAATCTCCCTTTTTTTATCATGATCCGATATAATAAATTACGTATTTTTAACTCAATATTTTTATCAAAGAAACCTTTATTTACTTTTAAATTATTTTTTTTATCACTTTTGGTAATCCTAAAATGAAAAATCATAAACTTGATTATTACCGAACGAAAAAATGTGTGATTTTTTCTCTTAAAACTTATAACAGGGAGATTTAGACACGTGGGCAGCAACTAAATACTCCCGATTATATTTGGTGGATAAATAATTTAGAATGATTTGCTATCCAAGGCAAATACAACAACGACTAAAAGTAGTCGGTAGAATAAATAAATTTATGGTAAATCGTGATGCAGAAGGCATCATACGATATTCTGGACGCCAAGTACTGTTAATATTCAAATTTACAGATAAATAAAGTGAGCAGTGCCTCTCACTATTCGAAATACCAATTTAAGTTAATTACTTACAAATTTTTAATGATTGCTCGGCCTCTCCAAGGCAGAGGAGCGAGTTCAGACGGCAGGAGTAATTCACACGTTCAGACAATTCACAATGATAACACAAATAACATTCAAAATAATTTATGGTTTTAGGCAAAAATATTACCAAATCTAACACGTTTAATTTCTAGTTTTTCTTACTTTAACAAAAGGCCAATTCAAGGTACAAATTATATTAGATCTTTGGAATTCTTCTATTTACAACGAATAGTTTTTATGCGCTAACCTCGCAGAGGCATTAAAAATAATAATATAATAGCATTCAGCGCGGCAATAGTTAGAATTTACTTATAAAAATACTTTACAATCTGAATTCAATTTACTTCACTAATTCACCTTTACAATTTTTATATATCCCGAGTCACACGTGTACGAAATGTAGATTTTACTTTAAATAACGCGCAGGGATGAAGGCATCCAGGCGCAAAACTAATATATAGCCTTTTATTGGCAAAAACGAATTAACACAATAGTTCAAGCTTAGCAAGCCTAACCGCTTTACAATTTCTCGTCCTCTGACTCCAGGCAGGTAAATTAGGCGAGATACGGTCGCGACAGCTAAATAATGCTAATTAATTAAACACAAAATTTACAACTTATTAACCAAACTACCACGTTACAAACTTAAGTTTATGTGAATGTGCATGGATATACCCTCCTCTTATTTTTATTGAAGATAAAATTTACCAAATTGCTGGTAAAACTATATTGAAACCTAAAAAATTAATTTCACAATACAAGCCGGTTTTACAAAGTGGTAATTTAGGTATTATTACCAGCGCTACATGTCGATAATTCATACGATATTTGCACTTGAAATATACAAGACACTCTTCACGAGTAACGTTAGCATATGAAATATTTTCTTTTACAATTGCACTTCCGATTGCCAAGTCAGATGAAATTTATTGTTTTACATTTAAGCGGAAGTTTCTGTAAGGTGAAATTAAACTGGATTTTAGGTTTCGAGGGAACACGGAGAAGTGGAAGTGACAAGTAATAAAAATAAGTTTCTCCGAATGCAATTTTCCCTGTTCGCGTTTCATCGCGTTCCACCGGGACGCACGCTGCACGAAAGATAAATAATGCATAAGATGATTTTCCTCCGTTCGAATCAAAAGTCCTATGCCTTATATACCCACGAGGCGCAGTGCCGAAAGTGAGGAAATTTCGTTTTCCCTGCTGTCATGTTCTGCGTTTCCATGTATCTTTCGTTCGATATAAATCGTCCCTCCAGCCATGTGTTACGAGTGTATGAATAAAGTGTATATGCTTATTTAAATTCAAATTTTTCAAAGATACGTAATTAGTTTCATCGCTGTTATAGGAAAAATCATGGACGGAAAATAAAATGAAAAATACAAGTATTTCGACAAGTTTATAATTCTACACGAAAGTCCGACATCCTCTTAAATAATATCGTAATTTCATAATAATGAAAGGTGACAGAGCATATTAATAATCATTTGCACTCCTCATTAATAGCTTCTACAATTATGGGACTATTATTAATTTTGTCAATGATCAAATGAAATTGAATTCTGCATTAGCTTGAATAAATATTTGAACGCACAATTACTGTCTGCATGAGTTAGTTCGATACCTATAATTTTTATTTCACAATATTCAAAATGTGTCTGATAATGTACATATGAAATAATAATGATGCAATATCCAATAATAATAATTTATTAGTCTTCCAAATACATATTAATTATAAATTTAATAATCCTAACTACAAATGCCCGGCACAAAAACCTACCCTTGAAGTAAATTCAGGGTCACATATCGGAGCTCTGCCATTGTAGAACAAGACTACCTAGGTGAAACAGTGACGACGTTTCCTTAAAATAATGTACCTTTAGTTGCATTAGTTAGTCCAGACTAGCCAATTCCACAGATCCAAAAGATCGCCTTCTCTCATTAGCACAAAATTTCACATAAAACGCAGTGTGTAATGCCATGCTAGCAGTTCGTCGATAAATTACAATAACATTTCATAATACCATTTGAAGGTAATTGAACAATCTAAGTAATTTTTTTGGAAGATATATATAAAAGCTCTTATTTTTTGGCTATGAAATGCAGTATTTGTGCAAAGTAATAATATATATTGCTCTTCAAAATCACAAGCTCTCATAAGACATCACGTATAAACAGCATTTTTAAGAATTTTTATGCCGAAAATGAATTCGCAACCCGAATTGAAAAAGGTTTAGTCTGATGCTTAGAACCATGAACAGCATTTATACATTTTTTTTATCAGGTTTTCCAGCATTAACTGTATGAAAAGAACTACTTAAAAGTTAATGAAAAAAAAAGGATTAAATCTTATAAATTTTCTTATACGTAGTTACAAAAATATTCTTCGCATTTTACCACGATATAGCGTAATCCTCGACAAATTAGAACATTAATCTAATAAGAACTAAGATATTTCGATTTAAGCATACTTAAGGATTCTATTACGCACGAAATTCACTTTGTAAGACTCGGATAGAAGCGGAAACGTTCTAAAAATTCTCTTCTCCTGCAGTGTAATTTGATTCTCACTTACCGAAGGATTCTGTTGAGCATAAAATTCACTTTGAAAGACTCAGATAGAAACGGAAATGCCCTAAAAATCCTCCATCTCTACAGCATACTTTGATTTCCCGGATTTCTTTCCCTATTAGCGGCCGGAAAAGTGCAGGATGCTTCAAAAAATACACGCAGACCAAAGTGAATGATAATGTGCAGACGGTGGGGAGGGAGGGAGGGAAGAGAACGACTTAGAACGTCGACGAAGAACACGCGAAATTTCATTCTCTTCAATTAAAGAGACAATTTCAGCCGGAAATTCGCTAGTAATTGCCGTCGTCGCACGGGTGTCGAATGCCGCTTTAACGACGTTAAAATGCCCGTAGCCGGGGACAAATTGAGCGTTCGATTTCGCTTTTTCTTCCAGCGATCCAATCTCTTACGCTTGGCTGGAGCTACAGCAGTTTGCTTCGAATCCTCCCTCCCTCCCTCTTCCTCTTTCCTCCTTCCTCCTTCACTTCTTCTTGAAACAAGAGGCCGTTTCGTCCGCAATTCAGCCGACACACGCGGGCCAAGTTTACTCGGAGCTTGAGCCTGCACACGTGAGAAATTAATTGCGTATTGCCGATGACAGGCAGCTTATTATTTCAAGCCATTGTGCACAGCTCTCTGTCTGCCTCTCTGCGTCTCTCTCCCCCTCCCTCTCTTTCTCTATACCTCTCTTGTGGGTGATTGGTTATTTTGGAGAGAGGTGCCGCTGGCGCCGTTATTAATACATCGTGCGATGACGTTTCGAGCACTGTAGGGTATTAGGTATATATCGAGTCGATCGGAGTTGGCGTGGCCGCAAGACGAGTATTTTGTTATTATTGGGAGACAAACTACTTGCGTTATGAGGGGATTGGAATTCTAGCGCGGAGTGCTTTGCAATGAGCGAAGAAGTATTTATTATCACCGTTTCGACGATTATTCTTAGTTTTACTTAAACAATTGCGCTTTTAACATTTTATAGCAGATGCGTCATATCTCGTTGATGTGGAGTAAATCGAATGATCGTTTTTGAGTACCTACATCGTGGCAACAGTTTAATATTGTTTGTGACTCATGCGAGTAATCCATATATATATATGCGTTATGAAAAATGTTGATATATTAGAAATAGTAATTGAGATATTTTGCTGTATCCAAATGTATATAAAAGAAAATTTAAGCAACATGATTCTTAGACTATTATATACAGCACAAACGCTTCAAATGTTTCAATTTAATTAGAAGATTCACAATAGTATCGTTTGATACAACAATGTTTATAATGCGTTCTACCTAATTATATCCAAATATTATAATCAATAGTGATACCCAAACACGTGCTCTTCTTTAAATGATATGATACTCCATATTGCTAATTTATTACGAATGGTCTGAAGCATATAATTAATATTATTCATAGTTCACAATTCAGATTATGATGAATCCTTTTAGGTAATTATATTTTGCAATCCATTACATAATATTGTATAATTAATTTATTAATATTATTGTTTGAAAGTGAATAACGCGGTATAAGTATAAGCACTATCCCTGATTATTCTGATACATTATAATTTACAACAAAATAACGAAAATAATATTTTTCGCTATACCCTCGCAGAACTACTACCTCGCGTACTACTTTTGATTTCGGCTCAAAAACGCAAAAGTGGTGTTTTTGGCTCGCCTTCGGCTCGGGTGGCAATTTATACGTGCTCTGGACTGGCCAAATCACTACCTCTCTAGATACTATTTTCAATTCGTGCATAAAACAATGCCCTTTCCTACACGGACAAAAAAATTAGTTAATTCTACATTTTCTACAGTTTATTTGACTATAAAGTGGAAAGTTCGTTTTACTTTCAAAAATATCGGTAGAATTTCCATTTTGAAATCTAGGATCTCCATTCTTAAAAAGTAGAATTTCCATTTTGAAATGCTGAATCTCCATTCCTGAAAAGTCGAATTTTCATTTTGTAATGTTGAATCTCCTTTCTTGATTTCAATAGCATATATTCTGCCCTAGCATATATTCTGCGATAGCATACATTCTTCAATAGCATATATTCTGCAATAGCATATATTCTGCAATAGCATACATTCTGCAATAGCATATATTCTGCAATAGCATATATTCTGCAATAGCATACATTCTGCAATAGCATATATCCAGCAATTCTCTGGGAAATATCAAATTACTCGGTATAAAAATAAATAATAATTTTTTGAGGGGCACCCCTACCAGAACAAGTTTTTTTAATTTTTTTACACCATCCTGGATATACAAAAAATCAAGAATACGATCGACCAGGTGGCAAGCTTTTTTTGTCGACAATTATTTTATTTTTCAAAAATGCTTAGAGATATCACTTCTTCAACTATAAATCATTTTTTCAGAGAGAGAGAGAGAGAGAGGGAGTTTTTGTGACTATTTTTTAAAGTAATATACTGCTGCTAGTAGTACGCCAGGCTAACAGAAACAGTGAATTACTTTTCAAAAATAGTCACTCAATAATTGACAGTATTATGGATTTTTGCATATACATTTCAGAAAAAAAGAAAATAAAACTAGAAAATGAAAAAATTTTGATACCTTTAAAAACTGTATAAGTTTAAAGATGAGCGAAAAATACACAAAATACTGTGAAAATGCAAAGGAGCGAGATTTTACTATTTTAAAATAATGATATAACTATGATATAACTATAAAAACTATAATATAACTACTATAAAAATTTTCAAAAGTCATAGAATTGACATTATTTTTACAACTTATGAATAATTTCTCTGAAACGCCAAACTATCTTAAAGATATAAAAGCAACCTTTTCGTGAAGTCTTACGAATTATAATTATTTTTTCATAAAAAAACGTATAGTTATCCAAACAAAACTTTTAAAAATGGAAATATTATACAAGTATACATGGTAAACAATTTATAAACATTCATTAACTTTTTTTCGAGATATAAATTATTTTTGACATTGAAGTTATAATATAAATGGCCATTGAAGCATTATTCGTAATACACTAAAATTATACGAAATTACTTCCTAAATAGCTAACGCACCTAACGCGAAACTGGCAAACTACCGCCAACTTCAGAAAATTAAAAGTTACATTCCAGATAAACTCTCGAAACACGTTCACCCGTGAAATTCTCGAAAAGCTCTAACTCCACTCATCCACTGTCAGGATGAGCGTGGGGGAGGGCGATATCGAAAGTTTGAAAGCACGCGCGCGCGAATACTGTCGACCGGCGCTTGCGCACGCATATAATTAGGAGTTTCGTCAACTAGAGTGACGACAATACGATCGAACGCCTCGAGCGACTTGCTTAACGAGGTTCGCTGATTGGTTGAGCGTGTTAGGCTCGTTAGTCGGAATCGATGTCGAAGAATTTTCGATAGTTCTTGTTCCTTTGGTAGGTGGGTACATTTGCCATTGCAACGCACAGAGCAAGAGATTAAAGTCTGATTTTTAATTATCTGTCGAGGGCTGACAGTGCGCCCGCTTGAAGAAGAGGGTCGAGGCTTGTGATTTAGGGTCTTTGGATTTTGATTGGGAAACTTGATGAATAGTTAGTTTAATTAGTCAATGTTTGTTTCAAAAATAACTGTTTGAGAAAGTTGATTGGCATTTTTATAATTTGGGGATCTATTTTGTATAAAATTTAAAGCAGAATAAAAGGTTATAAAATGACGCGAATGTCGGAAATTATTGTAAAAAATATGTACTACCATTTAGTTTTGAGTAATTGCCTTGTGATTTCGTTAAAAATAATAGACGTGTAGATTAGATTGTGAATTAATTTTATTATTGTCAGTTTTGATCTTTTAGTGTTTATACTGTATAAATTTTTTATTATTCATCACAGAGCATGCGCCTCGATATTTCAAGTATCGAAAAAATGATTACATGCTTTTATAGCGATCAACGTTTTCCGTAGTAAAACTTCAGCTGGCTAATGGCATCGATATTTTATCGGACGCTTTTATTATTTTGCTATCTAATAACATTTAAGAGAAGTAAAACTGATATTTATATAGATATCATTTTAGTAATATGATAGATGAATGTCCAATAAAATTCACTTAAAAATATATTGCCCGCAGCATTCATAAAAAAAGATATGAACTCTCTGTTCTTGAGTGAAATATTTTTATAATATTCATATTTCATACAATTTTTATTTATTTAGTGAAAATTGATTGAAATTCTTAACATTTTATTAAAATTTGTACAAAAATATTCGTATTGAATTAATTAAGTTTGATTTTATCGTATAAAGATTTTAAATGTCAATGGATTCGTAAAACCTCGAGGTACAAATATATACAACGCAGTACTGAAGCTGTTAGCTACCTTCAAAATTTGCAATCAATTGGTGAATACTAAAGTGAAGTTTAGACTATATAATAAATTCTTAAAATTATCAGTAAGCTAAGTTGGAAAGTAGTTAACTGATTACCATAATTTGAATGAAGCTTCATTAGTTTCGTTATGTAACAAAATTAGCCCAGGTACAAATTATTATATAAGAGATCTACGATGTAATTTGAACAAGGAATTTCAAATTTGTATCTAAACGAATGGTTCTTCTTATATCTTGTTTAATATTTGTAAATTACTGTATGCGACTGCATATTAGCTGACATCAGCGGCAATATAAAACTACGCAACAGTTCTGTTTAATGGGATGACCAAACTTCATAATCACTTCATTTCCCGTTATTTCCGGAATATACCCTCTTCCCTGCATTTTTTTTACCGTTGCTTCTGCATGCCCCCCCCCCTCTCTCTCTCTCTCTCTCGTTTTCGTTTTGTTTGACTTTCACTGTTGAAATGGCGAACATTTTTTTCGACGCTGCATACATCTACAGCATTTTTCTGTTGACCCATGGGCGCGGGTGCCTTTTGTTCCTGGAAATTTCAGCGTTTGACGCCAGCGAATCGGCAAAATACGCGAGCGCGCACATAGTCGTTGAACTCATTCACGCGTGTTTGCTCTTTTCAATAATTATTCGCCAACGGAGTGAATATTTTAGTTCGAAAATGTTTCGTTTAGTCGAGTGTTTTGGACAAAAAATTACTTATCGCCGAATTGATTTACTCGAGTTGATATACTGTTAGTTTGGAATGTTACAAAATGGTAATTTTTTGTTAAATTAGAGTGAATTGTGATGATGACATCAAACATAAACAGTACTTTCTAGTAAAAATAAATATTATCAATTAAAATAATTTACATTGTTTATTTTATATTGTAAATTTCTATGTTATATTTCATAAATCTATTTTAATACAGAATTGATATACATTTATTAATAAGCAATGTAAATATTCACAATCATTTGTAATAATAGGTTATGATGTTATATTTTGGAGGCTGATACCGACGAAGCATGCGGAGTGACGTTGATGCGCATTCCACTCCGTTTATTTTAGGGTAAAAAAATACTATGACAGTCTGGCAAAAAGTATGTTAAAATCTGTGAAATCCTTTTTGAAAATCATATTTACTAACATAAAATTTACAGAACGTCGTATTAATTATTTTTGTCACCCGGTGTTAACCCAATACAAATACCGGATGACTGTGTTACTTTAAAAACTTAAAACTGAATCTATAACTAAGGTAAATTTCTATGTATAAATTTTTAATTGGCTCGGATATCTATTTAAGGGTATGGTTCAATACTATAATCATCTCTAGTTCCTCCATTGTATGCGAATTTCATGGTAATTTTTAAATTTCCTTATTATTCGCTTAGCAGATTCAACAATATGAAACAGTGTGAACAATGCTTGTCTTGCGCGCGATGTCAGTAACAGACCATTACCTCAGCGGGAGTTCTAATTACCAGCGCCATTGTGAAGCCGATAGTCGCGCTCGGACCGGTGTATGGTCAAACTCAAATGATGCCAACTCGAAAACAAAGCAAAGCTAGGTCCAAATTAATTTTGGTTTAATTATTTGGTAAATTCATGGGGGTGAATCGATTTTTTATCCTTAAATTCTCACGAAATCCGTTATAATTCTAAAGATTTGATGTATACAGTACAAGTAAATATATTTAGGGGAGACAGGGAGAAAACCGGATACTGGGACAAAACCGGAATTCTCAATTTCTCGGTTACTACTAATGCGGTCTATATAATAGGTAGGTATATCTTTTTGATAATGTCCTGTTATCATTTTGTATACATTGGCATGTCAAAAATACTCTCGTGTTGACTATAGAAGAGGTTAAAGATTTCTTAAAGTTAAAGATTCTGTAAGCAACATATTCTTTCAGTAAGTACGTAACCTTATTATTTATACTACTAGCAAAATCCAAACGTCTTTTTTTGTTTTTGTTTCATGTCGAATTTTCGATTTTCGGAAAATTTATTTATGATTTTTTTTAATGATTGAATTCGAATTTTTGAGTCGGGTGGGTAATTTTTTGGAGAAAAATCACGATAATGCAGAGTATAAATTGCTATAATCTGAAATTGAAAAATAAAAAAATGAATAGCTATCGGCCGAGTTCTTTGGGCAAAATTATTGATTCATACATTTCCGAGATATTTGAGGTTAAAATTTTTTTAGCCTTTCTTTCAAATCGTAATTTCTCGAGAACTGCTCTATGTATCTGAATCGGGTGGGTGGAATTCAAAAGAGAATTAATTGTAGAATTAATGAAAGGAATCAGCAAATTAAGGTTGAGGAAGCCACGGGCCAATGAATTGGCAGCGGTTTTTTTTTTTACTTTGGGGTAAAGAATAATGAAAGTATTCGGCTTTACCCCGAGAATTTTTTGAAAATCGGATACTTTTGTAAATTTCTAATAACAATTTTTACAAATATTTTTTTGACCAACCAAGTCGCTTTTCAGTTACTTAAATATAAACTAAAAACTATTGTTAAATATTGTTAAATATTGTTATTATTTTTTATATATATTTAATAAACAATTTCGATAAAATATCCGGTTTTACCCTCTACATATACTTACACAATAATTATTTTCCGGTAATTTATTATTTTCTAGAAATTATTTTTATATTTTACAGATACTATTTTTCCAAATAAATAGTACTGAATAATGTTGTTTTACAAACTTTTCGGTTGTTTTAAAATCAGCTTTACGGTACATTTTTTCGGAAAAGAAACTAATTACTAAGAATTTTACTACCAAAGCTAATCTACTTTTTATACGTTAAGGAAGTTCCACAGCAACTTTTTAGTAAAATGAGGGATTAAGAAAAAATGGTTCTAAAAACCAATTAAATCTATCTAGAAAATGTTTAAAAAATATTTTGTATACTTTCTATGAAAGGTACCATTTTAATTTGTATTTATAAGTTATTTAAGACAAACAATAAAAATTGCTTATTTGGAGTCAATTTAACTATAACAAGGACCAGAATATTGATTTGGTTAAAACTTCAGAATATAATTCTTTCAGTCAAGAAAATGAACCCTTGTTTTAGAATTTTATTCATTGGGATATGAAAAATTATTCTTTTTAGGCACAATTGTTATTCCGGAGAGCCTTATATTTTCATCGTAACGAAAATTGTTACATTTCAAATATTAAAAAATTATATAAAAACTGTTTTTCATCCAAAATGCGTCCATTTTAAGCGTTTTTGAAGATGAATTTTTATGTCTGAATGTCCACCCTGGTGGAAATCGATTCTATTATTTGCCTAATAAATAGCTAGTTTCACCAATAATCCTCAAAAACTAGACACTTTTCTTGCCCATTTCTATCCATCGATAAAACGATTTTTCCGATTATATTCGCCATTTAATAGACATAATAGTAAAGAATAAGTTTATCACATTTTGTTCAGCTGACTTGGCCTCTGAACCCACTAGGTAGCCTTAAACATATTGTATTGCAATGTTATAAAATTCTCTCCTTTCTGTAGCGAACTTATTTTGAAGTGATGAGTATTTAATATTAAAAATTATACAGTTATATTTTCTTTACTATGAGGACAGATTTGATGACCGACAGTCGCGCCAAAGATAATCATTATTATAAGACGGATATGATTATGGGGTTGACTAGTTCGGGAGTGCTAAAAGAATGTAATAAACATGTAATGTCGAAAATTGTTTGAATTTTCTAATTTATTTCTTACTTAATGAAATACATTGAAGAATTTTTTTGAATGTCCTCATTATTGATCTTATTTCATGTAGATTTTTCTTTCGATTGAATTTGGTTAGCACGGACCTTCATGGGAATACACGTATTCTGTTTTGAATAAAATATCGTATCAAGTAATATTTTTTTGAACGAGCTAAGGAAATATTAGAAATACTTACGTACACCTCGGCGGTTCTGAGCGATCATTGCCGGTATACTGCCGAAGTTTTGAAGTTCGTCAGTCATCAAATTCGTGGCGCAAATAATGGCATTAGTGGATCCAAACAGCAGTACAATAAGAGCGAGGAAGACGCACAAGAATTTCATTTTGACTTGTTGGGGATGTTGCACTGATTGAAAGAAACTGATGACGATCCTTCAGTTTCCCGACTTAAATAGTTTGTGTTATCAGTGTTGAAAACACGTATACTGCGCAGCATATACTTGATAGCGCCAGCAATATACATGAATGAGGGAAAGGCGTATGCAATCCGTCTCTGTAAGGAAGTAGGTCAATTTATTATTATATCATTGCATTGAAATTTATTAATTATTTTATATGGTAATTTGTAAAGACCGAGAATAAATACAATTATCATATTCGTCATTTCACATTTTAGATTTGTGGGTAAACTCTCGCTAGTGGAAATTGATTCCATTATTGATAAGTAATAATTTATTTATTTATATAGGTAAATCTACAGAACATTTTACTATTGTGTTCCTTTTTTTTTAGTTTTTTTATTCCTGCTATTAGTATGGCCTGCGAAGTACATAAACGGGACAGGGTACAATACCTTAAATTTGTACGTAGAAAGCCAGTCCTGCAATCCATATTAGTGTATCACGCAGGCTGTAGCTTGGGGATGTACAAAACTGTCTAACAAAATCGCAAAAGTTGGTCTCCAGAAATCTGTAAAAACTATAGAACCCTCTCAAAAGGTCTATCTTGAAAAGCAGATGAAAACCAAAAATATGATTTGATGAACGACCGAACGCTAACGCGTGCGTGCGTAGCGCGCTTGAACTTATAGGGCTAGTCAGTTGAATTACCCACTGCTTATTAAAATGCCTTTTTTTCCAGTATAATCTTCTTTGCGCACAAAAACAGATAACACGAGTGAGAAAAAGCAGCGGAATTAAACAACGTAAAAAAAGGGGAGTGAAATTCTGGCCGCAAGCTCAAATGTCTACTTGC
>JAPYZO010004098.1:0-17050 GCA_030522905.1 Torymus flavipes | reverse complement strand
CTGTTGATTATATTTTGTACTATTTTGCAACAATGAATTTTCTCCTGCTTTTTTTGTTAATGTTTTTTTAATGGTCTCATCATCACTATCATCAGAACTTTCATAAATTTTAGAAAAATCAAGTTTTTTTATTTGCTGAAGATGCCTTTTACCATTTTGTGATAAATCTTGTTCATCATCATCTTCTTGTTCATATTTTTCATTTGGTTTGTTATGAGTCATTTTAGTGTCATTATTGGTAGATTCTTTTGATACTGTTGCATCTTCATCAGATGCTTTATAGTTTTTCAATTTCTCTGATTTATTTTTACTATTTTCTCCAAAAGTTGTATCATTTGTAATTGACTCTATATCAATAGGTGTCAATGAAAAGTATGGTTTTTCAATATCTTCCTCAGTTTCTTGGTTTTCTTTATTTATGATAATTGGACCTATGTCTACTTCACTGTCACTTAATAACCCTAATTTATTCAATTCTTTGTATTTTTGCTTCATAAATGGAGATTTACAGCGTTTTAATTTATCTTTCAAGTTATTTTTATATTTCTTTTCCTTCTTCGATTTACTTTTAGTACTTTTATTCAATGGGACAGCCTTGTCTACAGATATATCATTTTCAGCCTCAGAATTATTTATGTCATCATTGGAATCTTCTTCTGTTCCATAATCTCGTAAGTCATGATAATCATCCTTATTTTCTTCTTCTTCTTCTTTTTTTCTTTCACTATTCTTATCACTTTCTGTAATTTGAGTGTCTACATACTTATTGTTACTTTTATTATTTTCTTTTGCATTATCATCAGATTTTAAAATATAAGTTTCTTCTTCCACTGGTTTCAGTTTGATATCTCCTTTACTAATTATCGTATACTTTTTTGTTATTTTTTCCTCTTTAACTTTTAATGGTAGTTTCTTATTAGTACAGATTTCGTTTTTTCCAGTTAAATTATCTCTATCAGTACCAAGTAATTCATTATTATTTGAATTATTTTCTTGTGTCCTATGCTCTAAATTACATTCCTTACTTTTACTCCTCTTATCATCACGAATTTTGTCTTCAAGTTTTTTCTTTTTTTCATTGCTTGTCTTTGTATTATTAGTAAGACTATCATTGTTTAGATTATCTTCCCTAGAATCTTCTTCTATTCCAGAATCTCTAGGCTGATTAACTTTTTCATTTTGTGCTAACTTAAAAATATTAAGTGACTTTCTAGTTTTCCTTTGTTTTATTTCTGAAAAAGTGTCAGAACAAATTTGTGTACTTTGTGCTGCAAAATCAGAAGCAATAAATTCATCATTCGAATCATCTTTATTGAGTGACTCTGTGACTTTTGATTCAGCATCATTTAACACAGATGTTAAATTTCTCTTCACATTGGTTAACCTTTTTTTAGTAGTAATCTTTTTAGAGTTAGAATTTTCTAAATCTTTAACTTCTTTTACTGAAGATCTTTTTGTAATTTTCTTATTTTCATTATTAGTTTTATCCACATTGTTACTGGAACTTGTATCACTGTCATTAGCATTATTACTTAAAAGCTTAGGTGATTGATTAGATTTACTTTTCGATTGCTTTTCAACCAAATTATTTGAATCATATTGCACTTTTGTAGATGATGTCTGTTTATTGTCAAACTTTTCAATATTTGAAACTTTCTTGCTCTTTGTAGCAATTAAAACATTGTTAATAGCATCCAGATTGTAACAATTAGTATCTTTTTTAGAATCAATACTTTTGTAATATTTACTGTTCTTATCAACTTCATTCCAAGAAAACCAATTAAACTTTCCTGTGTATTTTACATCTGGATTGTGGAAACTGTTATAATATTGTATGTAATCATCATCGCTGAAGTCAGATTCATCTGTCACAACTTTATATTCATTTACTTTTTCCAAAATTCCCTTTTTACATTCAAGGAATTGTTTATAAGACATAAGTTTACTAAATTTTTTTGAATATTTATTGAACTCTTTTGTACTCTCTGCAATTCTTCTTTTTGATGCAAAGGTATGAACTAATGATCTGTCTTTCAGACGATCTTTAACTCTATTCGTCACAGGGATCCAACTTTTCAAGTAGTCTTCAGAAGCAGAGTCCATTGTGATAGATGATTTATATTCCTATAATTTTCTGAATTTCTATATGTAAAAAAGCCTGAAATTAAATAATTCATAAAATTATTATATGACCAAATGATTCTTTTGCGAGAGAAAAATTGATATACTGATTTATTATTTTTCAGTTATAAATCGAAATTAACTATATGTCAATTTAGGACAATGTTTAACCTTACTTTCGTTGAAAACAAAATTCAACTTTCATACGCCCTTTATAGGCATTGGATAATTTTTCTTATTTCTTCTGTGAAGAGGTTCACTTTTTTTACATATCATTGTTGTTGATTAGAATAGTCACATTTCTATAATTTGAGTGAAGAACACGTTTCGACCGTTCTATATTACGTTATAATTCAAACACGTTCAAAAAGATTTAATAGGTAAGTACCGACAGTGCAGACCACATGCTCGAGCGACACTACGATGATAACTATATCACGTAGTTCTAGGTTGTAGTCGTGGCGGGATTTGATTTTACCGACCAAACACGTATACAATGAGCTATGAAATATTTAAGGCGCGTTTTTTTTTAATTAAAAACTTTTCAATAGGTAGATAATAAATTGCATTTTCTTCACACCGGGCCGAAAGTGCCCCATTCCCGCCCGGCTCCGAAACGAAAATGACATATTTCCGTGGAGCGTATATAGGTACTATTTTTCTTCACATCGAGACCGAAAATGCCATACTTATTTCCGTTTCGGAGCCCGGCCAGAATGAGGCACTTTCGGCCCGGTGTGAGGAAAAATAGTATACGCTCCGCGGGAGTAAAATTGGCCAGCCTCGCCTTAGGCTCGGGTGTCAATATACACGAGCTGTGAATTGTCCAAGTTTTTTCCTCCCTAGGTGCGTAATATACTATTTCACCATAATTTAAGTTGAAAATTTTGCTTTTCTTAAAATCGATTACAAATTTATTTTTGTAAAATTTTCATGCAAAAAATAAATAAAAAAATTCGAATTCAGTTTTTCAATAGATGTCTTGTATTTTAAATTTCTTTTACAAATATAGTAGTTTTAGTATTTAATACATAGTACTTAACATTATATAATAAATAAAATATTAAATATTGTAGAATTTCATTATTTTTGATAACTGATCTATTATGTAATACAAATTTCTTTGACACTTATAAACCAATAAGATGATACATAAATATTACAAAACCAAAAAAGGAATATATGTAATTCTAAAACTGTCATTCTAGAATCAAAAATAATAAATACTTAAATTAATCCACCTTCTTTTTAGTGGCAGTAGCAATTTTCTTCTTGGGTGCTTCAACAGCAACCTTTTTCTTCTTGGCTGGTACCTCTTTTTCAGCTACCTTCTTTTCCACTTTCCTCTTTGTAGCTTGTTTTGCCTTGGTATCTTTTTCTTTCTTCTTGGCCTCTTCGTCTTTTGCCTTGGCTGCTTTTTCTTTCGCCTTAGCCTCTTTCTGTGTTTCCTCACCATTGGTTGCTTCTTTCATTACCACCTTTGGCTTTTTGGGAGGAATTTTGAAGCGGCTGTCAGCACTTGCTCCAGTGCCTGCAGTTTGCAGCAACCATCCTTCGGTTCCGGCAGTCCTCAACAACTTGGTAATTCTTGGCATACGAGATAGCATGACATCATTATACTTATCTTTTAAGTATTTCTTAATAGCATATGTGCTTGCCCCTTTCCTATCCTTGAGATCACCAACAGCCTCAACGATCATCTCCTTCGTGGTGGGTATCTTATTACTAGTTTCCTAGAAATTTTTTTTTTTTTTTTTATTAAAATTATACAAAATCGGAACTTTATTTTTCGCAAATCTCTGGTTTCAGAATATACTAATGAAAACTAAAAGCGGCAAATGCAACTGCTGCTTGTAATTTCTCGTCTCTACATGTGCCTTTTCGTAAAATGGATTGATCACTCAAAAATTACAAGTATATCGATTTTAAAAATTAATTTTGAAAAACTAAAAAACTTTGTTACCGTCAGATTAAAAAAACAACTAAGAAGCTAAGAGAAACCTGCTTTTAGAAATAATGCCACAAAAACGAACATATTCATAAAAAAAAATCGCATTTTCTTAACGAACTTATTTTTGTTTTTTTTACAAGAAAAAATTTCTTACCTCCGGCATTTTTTTAGCTTTGTTGGTGGCAGACGCTGCCGTGGTAGACTTCGTCTTTGCGCTGGTCGCGTTCGAACCGGTAGCTTTGCTCGCGCCTGTCGCTGTTGGTTTTTTTGGCGCCCCGGCTTTAGCGGTTTTCTTTGCAACGGCGGACTTCTTTGTCATCGACGCCTTCACCGCTACTTTTTCCATCTCCTCACTCCCAGTTTTATCTTCTTCGTCCTCTTGATCCTCGTCTTCCTCGCTTTCACTGACTGGTTCTTCTTCTAATTCGCTATCGCCGGTCTCCTGAGATTCGGACGCTTCTTCGTCCTCTTCTTGGTCGGATAAATGCTCATCGTCTGAGCTCGAGTCTGCAGATGCCATGTTCCGGTGCGTTTTTATTTTTTCAAGCCCGCGCTAATTTCCGGAATATCTATATGCCAGCAAAGGGTTTTTCGGTAAAAAAAAAAACAAATGAATAACGAACGCTCGAAAAGTTCGATTTGAAAGTCTAAAGGGAAAAATGTTGTATAGGTATAACTTAATTGCGAGCTGCAACTATAAGAATATTATAGTTGAGCCTGATTGGATCTATGAAAAACGACATTGAACGCTATACTGTTCGAAATCGACTAACGTTTCTTTTGCGCCTTTTCGACCTTATCTAATGTAAACAAAAGTTCGAATTTCGGTATTTTGAATATCGCCGGGTGCGTACCGTTGGAGGGGAGGGTCGGCTGGCGCTGATGTCGCTTGTAACACGTATATATGCTTTGGAAAATTGGGAAGTGGCAGAAAAATGCCTGTGGCGTCCGTTCATACTATTTTATCTCCACAAGATTTAAGTATTTGCTGGGCGCTATATATATACATACACACTTTTAGCGGGTATATGAAATTATCATTTGAGTATAAAAAATATTTTGGAATGCAATAAAAACAATTCAATTCAATATCTAACATTAAGGACGTTTTTATTTTTGATATCTTTTTACACCTGGCCTTGTGTATAATTTCATGCACAATTCTGAGTATAAAAAATATAATCTGACTTAACTTTTTGTCCTTAAACAAAGATAAAATAAATTACATAGTAATCAACTACGTGGGAACGTCGAACATTCATTCGTTAAATACAATTTATAACTTGAAAGAATATACCTATGAAAATTTGTTTTATATAACAATAATTGTATTAGTTGAAATGTCTATTTAATAAATGCTGCTACGGGAACTAAAAATATTTGTTGCGATAAATACTAAGTAGACGAACGAAAAAATTTTTAACAAAAATTAATTGAATTTACTAGATTATAACACCGTATCTTAAAAAATAATATCTTATTTACGCTTTAAAAACTTTAATATAAGGTTTAAAAAATCATTCGCTCAATCATTCTCACGCTCGCTAAAAATTTTATACGCTTTTATAACACTCTTCACTCAGAAGCACTCTGTATCAAGTCTTTTATAGCACAATTTCATGATTATCAACAAGCATTTTCCCAAGAATCACTTCCACTGCTATTCGTAATAGAGGAATGCCTACTGAGTTGTGGTAACTCAAAGTGCCACTTGGAATCATCACTCATGTTTAAGCCATTAGGAAATTCATTTTTTAGGAACGGAGGACGCGCCTTGATTCCTAACGTCGTTGGCCGTTTTGCTGGATTTTCATCAAGCATCATACTTAACAGTTCATACTGAAAGTAAAAATATTTGTACAATTATTTATTGAATATAAAAATAAAAAGAAATTGATGGATGCAAAGTAAAAATATATGTACTTCTGCAGGATATTGTAGAGCGAAATTTTCCGGGAATATTGACTTTCTTAAATTCGTTAAAGCAACAACTCTTTCCATTTCCGTTGAAAATGGAAACAACAATTCAAATAAAATAATCCCGAGAGAATAGATGTCTACTTTGTAATTGTAATTTTGGCCATTCATTTGCTCAGGCGACATGTAAAGGTGGGTCCCGACTCGAGCGGTATGCACAGTTTTGAAGACATGATTTTCGGTAGTATTGCATGGCGTATGAACTCCATTGATGCCTTCAGTCATTGCAGTCACAAGCCCAAAATCGCCAATTTTAACTTTATTGTCAAATGCGAAAAATATATTCGAAGGCTGTAATAATTAAAAGTAAATTAATAATGGAATAATGTAATTGTTTTTTCCTCACACCGGGCCGAAAGTGCCTCATTCCCGCCCGGCTCCGAGGCAGAAATGTGGTATTTTCGGCCTCGATGTGAGGAAAAATAGTATACGCTCCACGGTAGTAAAATCGGCCAGCCCACATCTCGTGTTTGCCACCCTCGCCTTCGGCTCGGGTGTCAATTTACACGAGCTGTGGATTGTCCAAGTTTTTTCCTCACTAGGTGCGTAATATACTATTAATTATGAAATAGTACGTATTATTTCATCAAATCTTTACCTTTAAATCGCGATGTATTAACCCCTGCAAATGCACATATTCTACAGCATCAATTATTTGCTGAAAAATAATCAATGTTCTTGAAATATCACGTTGAGAATTTTGCGTTTTAAGCCATTCTCTAAGGCTCAATCTTTGACACAGTTGCATTTGAATGTATAAAAACATTTTTGTGTTAGACTTCGTACTATCTTTACGTTTCCTTAAATCTAAATTAAGTTGGGATTTCCTTTCCGCGAGATCATTCTGTTTTGATTCTTCAAAAACAATCGAAGGATCACTTTCGTCGGTTTTGTTACTCTTAGTACTTTCAGATATAGATACATGTACGCTTTCAGTGTGATTTTCTTTTTGTTTTTTTCTATCTTCCTCATCATCATTGTCATTGTCGTCATTACCCGTATGCGCATCAAATACTATAAAAGAATCGTCGGTTTCCTTATTAAGCTCAAAAGCTTCACATGCACTATCTATAGACGATGGTTCGCTTGGCGGCACATCAATATGCACAGATGTATCGGCAGCAGATGATTCTGATACAAAATCGGAATTAGGGAACTTCAAATGATGAGACCATTTTTTGTCGTGTTCCTCCTGCCATCCAGCTGGGGGACATTCTAGCCAGGCATTAAAGTAACGCACAATATTGTGATGATCCAATTTAGCCAAAGCTTTTACTTCTCTCATAACTCGTTCTCTAGAATATCGACTGTAAAAAAAAACAGATATTTAATGTTATTATTATTACCTACAAATGCATTTCGAAATTGATATAAAAATTGAATAAATAAAAGTACCTGTTTGGCAAAGCAATCCTTTTTATTGCATAATTACAATCATCGATTTTATTTCTAGCTTCGAAGACTACACCATAACCACCACGTCCTAAACAATCAATTGGTTCATAATCTGTTAGATAACGAGATTGGAAATTAGAATCACCATCTTCTGAGTGAGATTTATAACTATCATCTTTAGGGTCCACGACATGTCGTTCAACAATTAATGGCTAAATGAAAACACATTTTTAAATATTTAATGCTCAAAATTTCATTATTTTTAAAAATATTAATAAAAAGCAATGTAATTACTGGTAGCATAGCATCTTTTGTTTCAGCTGTTGCATTCAAAAGTCTTTGTGTTAACATGAAATTCAACAGGATTGCCGTAGTGATGGATATTATAACAACTTCTTTCCTGCAAGTAGAATTTGTAAATATTGTATAGAAAGCATTTGTAATTATTGTAATTTATTGTAGGCTTTTTCATTTAGTGCTAATTTTATATAACTTACCACCAATACCACAAAGACACTATTATAACTTGAACTGGTGTATCATCTTCTGGTTCTTCATACTGTAGAGATGGAGGTGGTGATGAAGTTTCAATCAAAACATGTTTTGGTCCAGTTCCATTACACTGATTTTGGCCATCTATTTGTATTTGTTCTTTTGAGTATAAAAAGAATCCATTTCCTGTGAAAAAATATGGCAAAAGCCACTTTTATTCACAGTATTCCATAGCTGGGTTCATAAAATTATTACCTTACTCTTACAGCATAACCTACCATTAATATATTCTGAGTTATAAAGTACAGACAATGCAGTAGTACTAAGTACTTCACTCAGTTCATATGGTACAGCATTATTATTATCATTCTCGACATCATTCGAAAATTCTTTAAAAGTATAAAATTTGTGATAAATGTGAAACTCCAAAATAAAAAATAAAATGGAGAAATGGAACCAATGAACTTACCTGCAACTATAGTTTGCTATAAACCTTTGTAAAAAATCTTATGTGAAATCTCATGACATTTTATGAAAAATTGTATATCAGAGAACACATGAGACTTCATGAAATCTTATGCAAAATCTTATGTAGTTTTTAGCAATAGATCAAATCGAAATTTTGAGAATCGTCAGTAATTTCTTCAAAAGATGTGAGTTTGTATGTGAGATCGTATGAGATTTCATGTGAGATTGTATTTGAAATCTCTCGCGATGTTTCCGTAAAAGACCTTCGATCTGGTCTTCCATGATATCTCACGTGAGATATCATGAGATTGCACATGGAATCTTACATGAAATTTTGCACAAGAATGTATTTTAAGTTTAAGCTTATATTACTTTAACTTTATATATTAATATAGTTTATTTACTCAACGTAAATAAATAACTATTTTTTTTTAATTAATGAGAACATTATGTATTTCTAAATATTATAATTATGTTAAGCTCAAAAAGTTAAAATAAGATAACACATAATTTTTCCACTTTAATTTCTGGTAACATTTCTCCTTTGATAATAACATGCAGATAGAGTTATTACTTACCAATTGCAGGATATGGTCTCCATGGATACTTCATCAATTGTGTGTTAGCTGAGGTATAATCAATTCCTTTTGGAAATGCTGGATTTTCTTGTATGTATAATTGTCTTTCATGCATGCCTATATACAAGCCAGGACTCATAGAAAACTCAGAATCAATCTCTGCATCAAGTTGTGATGAATCAAAAAGATTGATTTCTTTTAATGGTGTTAATGCTCCATTCCCAAAAACCTGATCTTCTCTCCAGACTGTAACTATTGGTGATTCAAACTATAAAAAATTTATATAAGTATTTATTATTTTAATTATTTAACATAATGCTATATTGATAAAAATATTTCAATCAAAAAACCTTATATTCCCAAAGTTTTATTGCAGGATTGACTTTACTGAAAGCTACTATAAGGCCTTCTGGAATAATGGCCCGAACATCTATTTCTAAAGATATAGGTGGTATTTCTTGATGACAATCTGAGTTGGCTCGAGGAAGTATTGTTAAATCATGTTGTCCAACACTAAAGTTCCATCTAATTTCACAATAAAATGTTTTTTATCAATTTATGTCATAAGCTATATATAGCTAATTTATTTCCAAATATACCTTTCAATGCCTGTTCTAGGTTCACCAGCTCTAACAGTATGTTGGTGACGTCGAACAATTAAGACATCTTCTTCTACTAAACTATCCCCATCAGTTGCATTAGTACATTTACTCATTTTGCATTCATAAAGAATCTTACCTGATGAACTTGATACTCCTGGGAAAGTACAAATAATTTATTACTTTCTTAAATAAACTATCAGTAATATAAAATTTAAAATATAAAATAAAATTGATTATGATGACATACCATAAATTTTGGTTTCTTTTCCTCCAGAAAATATCAAGTCATCAGAATATCGAAAGGATGATTGCAAAAGCTGATCTACTGAAACTGGAACCGCTTCCAGATTTTCTCCATCAAATTTGTACAAGCCTCCATTTAACGAAGGAATCAACCTAACCCATTGGCCATTGTTGTTCAGCTACAAAATCATTAAATACAACCAAATACAATTTATCAATCTACAAATGTATAACTTTTAATAAATAAGGCAAACCTATACATACATCTCTTCTATGTATATTTGACGAAAGCAGTGGTTCTTGCTTAAAATCTAACGTCCATTTCTTTTCTCCATCCTGAGCAGCATCCAATGCTGTGATTTTACCATCCAGAGTGCTGATAAACAGCAAACTAAAAACAAAACTTTCGTTACACAACTGTCTCTCCCGGCGATCTATTATAAGAAAAGAAGCTCGTTCGACGAATCAAGAAAAAAAAAAGAAAGTAAAATAGACCAAACCTGCTACTATTTTTATTCACATGGCTATCGAAGTGCAGCGAACGGCTCGCGACCGCCGTTAAACGCAACAGCACCAGTATCGCGAAATTATGACTCATCCGGGAATCGATAAGGCTCATTTGAAAATTAAACGAAAAAGGCAAGCGGGCGCAAGCGACAGGTAGGTAACAAGCATTAAACAAATAAAATTTACATCGGAGCAACAATACAGGAAAGCCACTGTTTACACGCGTAATCTTAACAACGCGGCGGCAGCGGCTCAACTCTCGACACGTCTCGTCCTGTTTTTTATTTATTTTACTCTCTTCCCCTCATCCCTCCTTCCTTTCTCTCCCTCTTTCTCCTCCCGCGCACGCACACACACTTATTACAGGTGACTCCGAAAACACGCGAATCCCGGCTAAGCGCTGCACGTCCGCGAGTATATATATACGTATAATAAGAAGTATAATACATATAGCCAGCGCGCGCGATATTTGCAATTACGTCATCATTGTTGTTAACCTGGTCGCGACTTCAAACACTTGCCAATGGTATCCCTTCAGTCCCATAAACCCCTCGACATTATTTCCTTATTTCAAGGGGAATACGGCGAGGAAAAGTGAATAGTCGGCTCATAACCTGCGCGCTGGCCTCGCCGACGACGACTCCTTGCAGTACGGCAGCTGTCGGATCTCGGCTGCGTAGCACTGGAATAACAGCAGGAGAAGTGGCAGCGACATTGAAAGCACGGCGCCCCATATTCGAGGCATTTTCTTCACGATGATGATGTGGATAATGTAGTCGTTGTTGTTGTTGATGTCGTCTCGTCGTCCTCGCTATTAGGGTTTGAACTACTCGTTAGTTCATCTGGGCTCCTCGGCATCCTGGTTGCGCGGACCGCGCTGCGTCTGCTAGTCACACCGAGAACGTCGAGCATCGGAACGCGACTAACTGAATGTCTCTCACAACTGCGCGCATGCAGCCAGCGAGGATAACATACATAAGGTACACGTAGCTCGCGAGGCTGCGCGGTAGCGTTGGTAGCGACGACGTGATGTGCGCGCGCTGTGTACTTAGATAGCTCCGCGGCCATCTGATTGGTAGATGAGGTCGTCATCCCATCGTGCACTTGCGGCCGTTTTGAGTTTTTGTATTTTTACAGGGTATTTCGGGATTTAGACATCGCGGGGGGGGTGAGTTTAGGGTTTGGGAAAAGGTATTTTTGGGATGATTTTAAAATTGTTTTGAAAGGTTTAAAGCGTGATCGAGAAGTATCTCGATAATTCTTGACTTATACTTCTACGTTATCTTGACTTCTGTTTGAACTAGTATTAAGATTTCAGTATATCATTCGAAAGTATTGTAAATTTAAAACAATCAAAAGATTTCTCAAGACTGTATTAATTATAGCGCAATGGTGCTGTTATATAAATTGATGTGCCAACGCGATTTCGTAGTCGGCAAGATGGTTGGAAATTACGTTATCATATCCCATTATCAATTTCATTTATTTGGACTTTGGAGTTATATATTATACAATTGATAGCATTAGACTTTGCAATGTTATCTTAGCTTAAGTCTTCGAATTTGCGGAAATAAAATAAAATTTATTAGACGGCAAACTTTGGGCACTAAAAAAAACTGCGTTGCTCCGAAATGGAAACGCTCATTATCTACGATCAGATAATACCTTATATCGTCCGATGCTACTAGCGACTGCTGCCGTATAATTTTATTTGTCGCCAGGTCAAGATGATGGCCTTACTGTTTACCCGCGAAAAATAAAAGATGAATTATATTTACGATGTTGTCGAAAATATTACGAACTTTACTTTTACGTTGAAAATAGAAGTACTTAATATCTGAGACATTCCTAAAGGTTAATTAATAAAACTATAAATTGTAAAGTATTGCGCAGAACCATACTTACTCAATATCTGCGCATTAGAAAGCATCATTAAACATCGCAAAAATTATCTTAGCTTAAAAAAAAAGTATTTTAGAACAGTGTCAAAAATTAGGTATACTTATTACTTTTTCAAAGTTAAACAATTTTAAAGCTTCTTACGTAATATTCATTTTAAGTATGTCGATTCTAAGAACTCTTAAAAAAATATTATATTTTACGATTAACTATAAAACTCGAAAATAAAAATTAGGTGAATCATTATCTCACGCGTGTTGTGATTCTTTGTTACGCGCCAATTGAGCAAACGAAACAAAATTCTATATACTGCTATTTTATCAGTTAGCTTTCACAGATAATACATATTCTGCTAGGTCTAATATGACATTGTCATAATAATTTCAATATGATTTATTAGAAATAAAGTAAAACAAAAATTTTCGTAAAAAGAAATACTTATATAAGTTGTATTTTATTTTTAAAAACAATTTATATTAAAATCCAATACCTGCTTAAGCATACTTATTGTCAATTTTCATTTACTCTATATAATCCTTATGTTTAACATAGCCAGCATGTGCGATTATTCCCAATGAAATAATATAGTCACACCGATTTTCTCACAGCGTCGAGTGTCCATTATGATGTACACATACAATTGATATACGATTAAAACATTAAAACAGATCTACAAATTATTTTACACACATAAAAGTCTTTTTATCAATACTCATGATAACGAATTCAATAATATACGCTATTAATTATCAAGGATACACGTTTATTCGTGTTCAGGCGACTCAGCATAGAGATCGCACAGCTCCATGAATATCTTCCGCGAGAGCGACTTGCGCGAGTGCGGCGTGTCAGTCGATTCGAAGCACGATTGAAAACGCTTCACGTCCGGTGTCACCAGGAACGTACCGTTCATCTTAAGTGCCATGTACTCCTTCAACGGGCGATGTATACTCTTGTCGAATTGCTTAACGATTCCAGGTGTCGAAGGAGGTTTCATGGGAGATGCTGGGAGCGACTTCGACGAAAGTTTCTCGTTCACAACGACATTCAGCTCATTCTCCAGTGTTGTGAAGCTGTCCTGTTTATCAGATGTGTCTAAGGAGGCGGAAGAGGCACGTTTGGCGGCCAGTCGGGCGGATCGTCGGCGAGCTTGCGAGTCGCAGCCGTTGTTATCGGTATACGAAGACCTGCGACTGCGTAAAATTTTTGGAGTTTTGGGGGAGGCAGGTGTCAATATCATCATGGTGGAGTTTTCGAGAACGTTGATGTTTTCCTTATTCTCGGTGTCATCGTTTTCATCCTTGTTTGACAGGTCGACCTCGCAGGATACCTCGCCGATGGTCGATAAGCGTGCCAACTCCGTCGACGTTTCCGAGGATGATTCTTTCAATTCTTGGTGGAGATCAGCCTCGGTAACAAGTATTTTAATAGGAATCGGTAGTTTGTCCTCAGCGTAGACTTTTTTCGTTTCATCTTGAACTTTGATTTTATCCAATTCTTCGGCTAGGTTACTGGTCTCGTCGGAAGTGTTCACGCTTTCCAGCGTTTTGTTTATCGCGTTGGTTGTGTTGGATTCGTGAGGACTATCATCAATAGTACTGGAAACGTTGCATTTTTCGTCGATCACTAAATTTCTGATAAGTGGAGTATTCATTGTTGCCGTAATTACCGAATCAGTAGGAGCATTACTGCTAGAATTAGCTGTCACTGTTACCGAGTTAATAAATATATTATTTACAACATTTAATATTTGTTTTAACTTTGAAGCTTGATCTTCACAAGCTTGAATAGATTGTTCAAGGAAAGTCCTCATTTGTATAAAACCACGGTAATCTAAATTACACATTTTAGCAAAATCAAACTCTGTTTGAATGGCAAGTTTAGATTTTTCTGTACATTTACACGTGGTTTTACTTATATCCAAATTTTTCATGTCTGAACAAAGAGGATCTGTTATTAAGCTATCAAGTTTACTAGTACTATGTAATGATTTGTTACGATTTACTTGTCTGTCAATAGAAGGAGATGTCATTGTAAAATTGTCTTGCACGATAATACATGATTTCTTTTTGTCATTTTCGTCTATTTCAGGTGATGAAAAATCAGCATCTGCATTCAACTCATCCTCTGTTTCTACACAGCTACTCTTCATAACATTTTGTTGCAGTCTTCCTGCTTCTGTAACACGCGAAATTCCCTTAGAAGACTTACCTAAAGTTACTTTAGTATTTTTGACAAGTACTTTAGCAGGAGGTTTTAGACTTGTTCCTACTGACTTTCTCATAAAGGTATTTTTAATACTATTTGGTGGAAGTAAAAGACTTTTTCTACTTTTACTTTGGGTAGCAGTGTTTTTTGCTGCTACATCTTCAGTATTACGAGTCATTTTTTTCTTTGGCTTATTTTCTTTATTTGCAGCTGCAGACTTATGTGGAGAGTCTAATGTTTGATACAACTGCCTACGGACTTTATTTCCTCCACAAGATTTTCTATATAAAAAAGAAGTCTCCCCTAAAAAATACAAAAATGATATTCTTAATTGTAGGAAATAATGTGTAAATAAGAATTAGTAAAGATTAATTCATTAAAATATAAACCTTCTTCTTTTTTTGGTTTGTAGCAACTTTGTGTGTTCAAGAAGGGTTGTGTTGATCTTTGTGGTTTTTTCTTTTTTTGTGTTGAGGCTATAAAAATGATTAGAACACAATTATAAGAAACATTTTTATTAATAATTCATCATTTAATTATTTTTGTCAATAAATGATTTAGTATAACAAATCTTTTACCTGATGTTATTGTGTTTGGTCTTTCTTTTTTATTAGTGCTAGCCAGTAAATCTTTTATTAAAACTGGTTGCATCATTTTTGCAGCTGCAAATAAAATATAATCATCATACAATATTTATTGTAAAATCAATATATGGTATGTAAATAAGACTTACGATTCCTTTTGCCATCTGATAAAGGTCCTGCTGTGGTATTTGGTGTCATTTTTATTCGTACTGGAAGAAGAAAACTAGTTTGTTTTCCTGCTGAAGCTGTTAGTTCAGGAAAGTAGCCACTCCTTGAACTTGGTGTGCTTTTGTTACTTTTGTTTTGTGCCATTCTGAATAATTTTTTATCTAATATTACCTGCAAACATAAATACAAAATATGTTATAAAAATTATGAAAAAGCTAATTTTCTTTTCTCTACAAATGAATTTTATTTATATGTTCAATAAACAGCCTATTCATCATTGTACAAAAATCAAAACATGAGTCGATAGACGTTATGAAATTCGACCAATTACTTAACAATTCAATGAAAAAGCTATTTTGTTTACATGCTACATATGATTTCGAACGACAAACTGTCACTGGCCACCTACCGTCAAAACCCGAAATCTCTCTCCGACCGTTGGTTATTTAAATTTCCCATCAACAAATTCGCTGCTAAACCTCATTTTCCAAGGCTCTTCTTATCACTCATCTGTATAGCGAACACCAGCAGCTTCGCAGATCTTTAATCTACTTAATTCTCACGAAAATTCACAAAATCATCCCGAGCATGCAAGATATCATCAACGTCAAAAACATATCTCTCTTTTTTCCACCGCGTCGAAAGAATTGCAAAGAAATAAACAACCAATTCAACATCCGACAACACAAAGTTCATTCAACCCCTTTCGTCAATGCTTCCTTCTTCAATAATCCTCGTGCTAGGCGACACGTTGTCACCGCGAAAATCCTCGTGAAATGCCACTGCACACGCGCTCTTCCTCTTGTTTTCCCTAGCACGCGTCCGTTTATATTTTCTCGAACGCGGCCCAGGCCCACGAACGTTGAATCGCTAGAGTTGATTCCGACTTCTCGCATCCGCACAGCGTGCGGCCATGTTTAATCGCGTAAATTAATGGCGCTTCGGTAGCCAATCGGTTGTTGGAAAGAAACGACGCGCTAGCCATACGATTGGCCTTTCTTTTTTTACGGCGCTTTGGCGAGCGAGATGCACTTCGACGAACTATATAGACTCTACATTCGTCCGTGTTTGCATTTTGCAAGAGTATTGGAAAAGGACGCCAAGGGAATTAAGTATACTTAAGTATATGGAAATTATCTATAGGTATCGATATGGGGGGAGAGGGGTGAGTACAGATGTTTGAACGATGGAAAAAAATGAGTGGCTAAGGGTAATATAAGGTTGGATAATGACTTAAATTCAATTTTAATTGGACAAGTATTCGAGTCCGTTTTGTGAAGATGCAAGTCGCGTCTGTGCATAAGATATAAGTATGTATAGATGCGAGCGCGTTGACTTGTGGGAAAGCTCTTGTGTGCAGCATTGCCAAAGCTTATATTGGGAATTCCGGGCTTTGCGTCTTTTATTTTTTGAATACTTAATTACCTATTATCGCCCACAGAACGGCAGAACGACAGAAATTATAATGTAAATGGCTGTTTTTTACCACCTTATAGGTCTTTTTGTTTTATCATTTTTGAGTTTTTTACCACCTTATAGGTCTTTTTGTTTTATCATTTTTGATGATTTACTTATGCAAATTAATGTTTTTAAACGCTACTTTGTGAAGTATATTACTCATACAATTACCTATTGTTATAAAGAAAAAAACATTCAGTAAGGAAATATGAAATATAATATTCGTGATGATTAAACAAAAATGAATAAGTATCGAAATTTAATGTTCGTCAAGGATTAGGTAGTAAATCATGTAGCCCTGGCTACATACTAAATAGGTATTGTTAGCGAAAATTTTTTAAGAATGCAGATCCTAATTTTTTTTATATTATCTTAAATTTATTCATAAATGTATCTTTT
>JAPYZO010004096.1:0-11697 GCA_030522905.1 Torymus flavipes | reverse complement strand
TTATATCATTTATTTAAATAGGTTCCGGAGTTACTTAGCAATCGATCGATTTCGCCTCCTCTAGATTTTCTTATTTGTATATATACTTTCTCGAATTATGACTATATAAGGCTCAAGATCGACCGATTTCTCAGCTCGCTTCGGCATTCTGTCTCTCTATAGTAAAAACAATATCGCACGCTTACAAACGACTTGCATTCATTTGCGCCTTGATGCGCGCAGAATATGCAAAACTTATTACTAGGATTAGCAAAAGAAATTTACAAAACTCGAATTTCCCTCGAACTCGACTCACTCACTCTCTCTCTCTCTCTCTCTTACTTTCGCTTCCGTTAACTCTCACTCTATCGACAGATAGAAGTAAACAACAGTGTTTTTTTTCTTTCTCTTCGTAAAAAAAAGTTAATCAGTACGAGTTTACATAAATAATAAAGATTTGCACGACACTCACACATACACACACACACATACGCACGCGCGGGTTCGAGAAATTTACAAAATCATCATTCAGAGGCGCATGTATACACGCGTGCGCGTCTTTTCCCGCGCCTCGGATTACTATACACTGAACGGCATATCGAGGCTGAAATTATCATGTTCCTTGTCGATAGAGAAACTCGATTGGTTTCCATTACGCGTGCAACAGATTCACGCTGCACACTTTCACGTCTTGAACTCGACTCGCCCGTGTCTTTGACATTGTCGATCTAATGTCAAGTAAATATATATATCTTCTCGCTTCAATTGCTAAAAGTTTAGCAAACGGATTAGTGGCAGTTATCGCTTGTTGCGCCACTCGGCAGCTTTGTCACGTATAAAAAAAAAAGAAAAAATAATTGATAACAAAAATGCTTAAAATTAAGTACATTAAGTTTGTGATACCGTATAGCTACGTGTTATCATCGTTGATAGATCTGTCCATTAGGTGTGTATATTCCCATTCACCCTCAACAAAAAATTATATTTCGCCCAATTATTCGTCAAGTCACGCTGCACACACAATGCGTTGTCATGTATAAAATCGTTGCTATATCCGTTCGTGCACGGAATCTCGCGGTAACGCAGTTTATATAGATAGATATGTATATATAAAAATCGTCTTTACTAAAAAGAAAAAAGAACTTTTATCAACAATTAACACTTCGCGTTTGACCGCACACATGTTCTCAAAGCAACACATAATATGCATATGCTAGATGCTCACAAACACACTATAACTCGGTGGTGGTCTCGACGGGGCTCTGCTCGCTCAAGTACGTGAAGCCGAGGTGCGAATAATCCTTCCGCTCGCGGAAGATGACGTTGTCGTTGGAGGGACTCGACGTGCTCATCAGGTCGTGATTGTAGAGAGGATTGAGCACCGGCGTGTCGTTACGGTTGCTCAGGGTGTTGCTGTGGCTGGCGGAGCCGCCGTTCAGGTTATTGCTGTTCTTCGTGCGGCCGAGGGTCGAGCGACGCAACGAGTGACCGTCCAGGCCGCCGTGGTTACCCGCGATGCTCGAGGCGCGTGCCGTCGTCGCCGCCTCCGAGGATACGGGACTCTGCTGGCCTACAGAGCATTAGACGGTATAATATTATGAAAAATTATTCCAATGAATTTTTGCGAAATAAGAGTAGGTATGTTATAAATAAATAGTTGGCGTCACGTTTGCTTCAATATTATACCCTTTATGAGTAAAAGATTTTGTCGTCAATTCGTAAATTGTTAACAATTATTTGTATAAAATATTTTTTCAAATTCTAGCAGTTTTTTTGTATATAAATTCTCAAAATTCGTAATAAAATTTTTCTATTCATGGTATAACGATCTATATTTATGCACATGAAACAAAACGTACTATTCTTATTTAATATGTCCAAACAGAACATTTTCTTTAGACACCTTTATACATATATATATATTTCTATAGCAAACTTACCAGTGCTCTCGCCATTCTCCTTCGTAATGTAGCTCACATTGTCAAGGCTGAACGCGTGGTTCTTGTTGCTGAAGTCGAGCTGCAGATCGTTGTAGCTGTCGTTGTCGTCGACGGGCACACTCATCTGCAGGACCTGCGTCTCGTACTCCTTGAGGTTGGGCTCCACGTAGACGGGGTCGTAGCGAGGCACCACATACATGCGCTGCATGCGCTCCTTGTACGCCTTGTACCTGGAAAAAAGTTTTTGTGAAAATAAGATAACGACTTCAACAGAGTACCACTGGTTTTGTGTTTTTTTTTCCTTAGTGACAGAGTTTTTAATGAATTTTTCAAAATATTTTCTTTTTAAAGAAATTTTTACACATTTAAGTAATAATAAGGTAAAATTTTCTCGTTGAATGTAGCAAGAACTAGGTATAATTTTATTTAGTACGAATGAATTTTTTGATCCAGTAAATACTACTTTTTGGTAATGAATGAAATTCCAAATGTTTTGAATATAAAATTACTTTACATCCCAGCGAACAACCAGATAAACATCCTCTTTGCAAAAAATTCTACTAAATTTTCAGCAACCTGCATTGCACTCAGAAAAGCATGTAAACGGAAAATTTTTATTGTCCATATACGCGCTCCGTCTGTATATATACCAAATACCCGCTGCTACCTCGATTTCTTCGTACAATATTTTCGAGCTACCAGTCTCAATTTGCGCAGGAGCGCGTGCGCTGCAGCCAGCGCACATAATTCGCTTTCTCTCCGCGAAAATTCACTTGCGCTGCGGCGCACACATAGACAGTATATGCACGCGCGAGAGGCGAATTAGCGTAACGAGGCGTGTTGCGCGAGTCTAGGAAGAGAGAGATTGTGTGCGTGTGGAGTATATATACATGGAATACGAGACTTATCGGGTAGCTCGCGTGAGCGCAGTTTTGACGAGCCGATCGATCGACCGTTTCGGATTTTGTTGCGAAACTTGCGCTTCTCTTTTTACGAGGCTTTTTCTTTCTCCTTTTTTTCGTTATTCGAGGCGATTGGTAGTCGAAACACCGCTAGAAGCGATAGAGATTTGTTTCGGAGTTTTTTTTTAACGCGCGATGCTAATTGTTATTGTATACTTTGTGGAAACCGTGGAGGAATGAAGTAAATGATAAGAGTAACGTAAATTTTACCTCCGCTGTAATTATCTAGAGAACGATATAAACACCGCGGTCATTAAAACATAAAATAAATCGTCTAGTTACCCTGTCTTGCTTCAGTAACTCAACTAATTGTAACAGTATCTTTTCCTTTCTCAACATTTCAGATCCAACTTTCTCAGAATAAACGCTGACAATTAATAAGTATTATGCTTCATTACGAGGCGGCCTCCTATGAAGCCTAACAATTCCTTCACATCGAGCGAGAATACATTTATTCATGAAATTATTGTCGTAAAAGTTGAATGTTAGGAGATTACAGAAAATTAGTTATAAATTTAATATAAAAACCCAGAAAAACTTGTGAACTTTTATTTTCTCTATAAAGCTGTTTCTTACTGTATTTGCTCCATTAATATGCTATATATAATTATCGTCATTAACAATGGTCTTACTTCGTCGATATGCAATTTTACTTTCGAAAAGGGAAATTTTCTTCGTTTGTAAATATAAAATATTCTTATTCATTAGATTCTACTTTTAGAAAGCTTGAGAAAGACAATCGTTATAGTTATCCGTTGACTCTTAAAATCTTACTTTGAAGCACTACGAGATTTGCAAAATATTGAAACGAAGTTGAGCCCTGCGCAGTTTCCCTATATTTTAATAAAGAAAATCGATCCGTGAAATTCATATTTTATCGCGCTTGGCACAGATTTCGAAGCACGGAACTATTGAATAAACTATTTTATCTTTCTTACAAAGTTAAATTTCAATTTTTCTTCAATATTGTATAGTATAGAGTAATAAAAATACTGTTATGATGTATACGTGTCAGAAAAACAAAAATAAAAGTGTCGTCTTTCTATTCACATTCAACAATAGAATTCTTTTAAATATAGTAGAAAAACTTTTATGTTTGTGCAAAAGATACTTTAAAATAGCATTTTGCATAACGTTTTTTTTTTGTCCTCGAGCACGGGCAATTTTCGCAAAAATTTTCCGCACCGCGCTTATGTTATTTTCCGAAAGCTTGAAAATAAAAAGTTTCGCTTCAAAATTTTTCGAAATGTCGACTGTAATACGCAGGATCGTGTAATTGAATCCGACATTAATGAAGGCAGCCGTTCAGATCGTAATTCAATTAGGACTGAAAGCAAATCACTTTACAAGCGCACGCACCAGCACTTCAATGCAAATGTGTACGGAATATCCGATACAGGATCCAATCGTCAATTGAATCGCTTTACACACACGATACTAACAACTGCTAAACGTCATTAGACAACTCCATTTTACATACTTATAATAATACATATAGAAATCTATCACTCACCTGGACCACGACACCCAGATGTAGATGATCCCAGCGATGCCCAGCACGAGAATGACGAGGGCGATGATGATGAGGGCGTAGGGGAAGACCTCGCCGCTGAAGGCTATCGCCGTGTGGGTGTGATGCGTGCGCTGCTGCTCGGGCTCCATGACTGGCGCGTGCACGTCTACGGCGGTCGCCCGCACGAGCGGCGACAGCGTGTACGTGATCTGCGACACCACCTGCCTGTCCAGCACGCGGCTGCAACAAACGATCGATCGAAATCTCATACCTTCTTCTTTTTGTTACGTAATGCGTAAGGTGGCAGTCAAGATGATCGGGGTATCGTTTGGTTTTTTTATGGAGGAAGTGCTTTGGTGCAGCGCAGGATTGATGGGCTTATTAAAACGATGGATTTTTTATGAGTCAGGGTTGTACGCGTCGACTAAATTTATTACTTTACAAGTCAATCACTATAATCAATACATATTATAACAATATTTCTGCGCTATTTTTACCAGGCAGCAGCAACAACACAAATATTTTTCAAAAAATATGCCTGCCATTCTCTCTGCCTTTAATCAGCTCTTGCACAACTATAGTTACAAAATTATCCTCGGCAATTTGAATACAACCGCTGAGAGGAATGCCAGATAAGTAACGCGGGCAGTGAAAGTGTTTTTCCGTACCTACGTCCACATTACAGCCGGGCCGATTCTTCAAACGACAAGTTCACTCATTACGACCGCGCTCTGTCGGACTTCTCGGAATGATTAGAAGCGAATTTCCCTCGGTGTGGAGCAAACCAGATTTTCGTTGCATTATGTACGTGTACACAGGCGTATATGTATATACATGTATACATATATACAGTGAGCGCGATCTGGCTACCGCGTTTTTCATAACCCGCCGCGAGCGTGCGAGGAAAGTGAAAGGAGCGAAAAAACACTTTGCGATGTCGAATATTTTTAGTATTATTATATATATAGTCTGTCTTTCGCTGTTTTACGGTGCTGCGGCAGCTTGATTTTTAGTTTCTTCAAATACAGCGTATGTAAATACAAGTGTGCGCGTTTGGTTATGATAAAATTGTCATCGAATGACATGTTTTATACACTTTTATCGATTTCAGACGTTTATAGGTAAAAATTTTGAAAATTAGATTCCATTTTTAGACCCGAAGAAATTTTCTTTCAAAAAGTTAATATCGCCGAAAGGAATTTCCCGTTAATTTTATAATATAGGTATAGTTTCACCCTGAAAATTCAATAACGTTACCAACATACGCTCTCTGTTACATACATTTTTTTTAACCATACATAACCAAAGTATCTCAGGCCAAACGAGCAATAAAAAAAAAAATAAAGAAAAAAATCACAACACACCACTACCTCATACCTGAACTATAATCGATCGTCACGCCTTGTCAACAATCACGTGTCCACTGCACCATCGCCCACAACTCTATACACAATCACACTATATATCAAACGGAATGTCCACTTCTACTCGAAACACAAAAAGAAATATCGTTCGCTCGAAAGGAAAAAAAAAAAAAATCGAGAACTCATCGCCGATCGGAAATCGACACAACACACACGTACGCGTGCGCTTGCGCGCCTGTCCGCTGCACGGGCACAACTGCCGCGGCTTATCCGCGTTTCTAGGTCGATTTCTAATGCTCCCCGCCACCGGAGAGCGATAAACTCCTTAACGAGCGTAGGTATATATACATATGTACGCGCCTCGCTCGCTCGATCGCTTTCCATGCACGCGCGCACTCGCCGCGCACGAAAAGTTGACGCAGGTGCACCTAGACGCAGCATTCCGGGCAAGGCTGTTCGATATTCGGCGCAACTGGACCGAGAGCCTGTGTATCTATAGTAGCTGTAGGTTACGAAATTTTACTGCGAGCTCGTCGAAAGGTCGTTCGTTGGTTATGTTACTGTCGTCGCTGTCTCTGTGTTTGGTTGTTATCTTCGATGTTTAGAATGAATAGTCGTGTTTTTCAAACTATTTTTTTTTTTCAGTCGTGTTTTACTTTTGTATTGACATAATAAAGTAAAGTTATGCAGAAGGCCTTTGTCTATTTTTATTTATGTTTAAGTTAAAATTTAACAGGCTAAGAATTTTTGATTGATGGCATGAAGTAGTGATTCATGATTCTTTTTATATGATTTTTTTTTTCAAAATGAAAAAAAAAGATAATTTTATTACCACCACCATAAATATATTATAAAAAAGCAACGTATTCAATTTATTACTCTAATAAAAAATTTTTAAGCAGCTATTTAAATTTCTCATTAAACCCACCTTATATTTTTTTTTTATTTTTCATAAAGTTAATTTATATTTTATATTTCTTCAGCGTAATTGTATAAAGGATTCTAACTTGATTAAACAAAATTAAATAAATACCTTATCACTTTAGAACATCACTATATCATTTTAACAACGCTATTTTCATCCGCACGCTGCAGTTCACAAACTTTGTTATACAACCATTACATTACTACCTATATCATCGTAGATAGCCACGCTTATCAGCAAAAGGATAAAAAGAAACTATTAACAAATAAAGTCATATTTACCTGTTCATGAGACTGCTATTCCTTGAAACGATCGCCTCACCGTCAGGATCGATAGCGTAGAACCAGACGTCCGCGTCGTGGTACCTGAGCTCCATGGTATTGTTAGCGGTGAGCAGCCGTCGTGGCTCGATCTTTTCTATCTCGACTAGCAGGCCGGTCTTGTCCTCGATCACCCGGGCCATTTTCGCCCTGTCCTTCTGCAGGGCTTCCGGCGACACGTCCTCCACTGTCAGCACGAGGAAGTGTTCCGGCCCGAAGAGGTTCACGATTACCGGCGCCTCGACTACGTTCGAATTGTTGGTGGAATTCGGATTGTCCTTTGCTTGGACTTTGAACCTGAATAATGAAGGTTTCGTTAAAGATCAAAGTTTCGGTGTGAATTATTTCAAAGTATAAGCAGCAATTATCTGCTATTTTTATAACTGCAAAAACGAACTAACTTTTGAACATACAATATTTTCGAATAATTTAGAGTAAATAAACGTAAATACTTGTAAGAGTTCTCAGATTGAAATTATTTTTCAAGAAAAAACTCACTTGAACGGCAGCTCCTGCGCTTCGACGCCGTCAAAGTTCGCCGTCGTCCTGACGATGCCGGAGCTCGGATCAATGGCGAAGAAATCGCTCGCCCGACTATGCTCCGCGTCGAACTGCAGCGAGAACTCGATCTTGCCGTACTTGCCGTTGTCCCGGTCGGCGGCCTTTACTTCGAGGACCGTCGAGTCGAACTGTGCCGCCAGCGGCACCTTCGCGAAGTAGCGGCCCCGGGTGAGATGCTCCGGTGGCGGGAACATGAATTCCGGCTTGTTGTCGTTTACGTCGACCACCTGGATTTTTACCTGTAGCGAAATAAGATCAAATGTTTCTTAATATAAGTTTCAAATTATTTCCTATAAGTGTGTATATAACTTGTTAGATGTTGAATTTTACGCATTGAACACGTTTACAAAGCAATTGTCAGGTACAGAAATATTTTCAAAACACGTTTGAAAATCATCAAATTTGTACTAATTATGTATGTTTAGAATACTTAAGAATATACTTAAAAATTAAAGATTATTTTTAGCACGTATAAGAAAAAGAATCCGCAGAACATTAGCAAAACAGTGTATTTGGTCTCCGTTAAATATCCTCACCATCGTGAGATTTCTGCTACTCTTGGCGACGCCGACGACCGGCTCCAGTCTGATTTTGATCTGATAGCTCTCCTGCTTCTCGTAATCCAGCTCGGGCTTCTCCAGCCAGAGCGCGCAATTCTTCTCCTCGGTGATGTTGCTCTTGAACAAGCCGTTCTCGTTACCCTCGTACACGTCGCAGCTAACGTCCCTCGAGTTCCTATTGATGACGCTGATGATTTTGATGAGGGTACCAGCGCGCGCGTCCTCGGGCACGTCGACGTTGTACGAGTCCTCGGCGAAGCCGAGTCCGAGCTCGGACGGTGGGCCGGCGACGTGTCGCACCAAGACTGGTACCGTGCTGACGGAGGAGAGCTGCGGGTCGCCTAAATCGTAGGCGCGCACGTCCACCTGGAACTCGGTGTCCTGTACCTTGCGCAGATCGTCGCGCACCCGCAGCACGCCGCTGTCAGGGTCGATCACGAAGTACTTGCCAGCTATGCCTCGGCCGATCACGTCGTAACGGACCTATAAAGTCAGGCGATTATATTTCAGCGTGATTTAGTGATATATCATTAAAATTTCAAAGAAAATTTAAAATAAAACTTATTGCCGATTATATTTAAATTTTTACAAATATATAACTACACTCGAGCGTAAATAAGTCAATTCCTTAATAATCAGATAGCTATAAACAACAAGTATAGTCATCGAAAATGGTCGTTAAAAATTTTTTACAATTCATTATTAAGAACGCTAGGTAGACTCTTTACGGTATAAAAAAATAAAAAAATCTCACTTGATTTCCGGGCGCAGTGCCGTCGGAATCCGTGGCGATGAGATTGACGACGGTCGCCCCGATCGGCACATTATCGTCAAGCTTGATCGGCCTCGGCACCGTGGTAAACACTGGCGGTATATCATTGACGTCCTGGACGTTGACGACGACGCGCGTGGTGGCGCCAGCGAGGTCGCTCGTGTTCTCGAGGGTGCCGATGATGAGGACGTGTTGACTCTCGCGCTCGTAGTCGAGGCCGCGGATGGTCTTGAGGATGCCGCTGCGCGGGTCGATGGCGAAGAGATCCGTGTCGCCCTGCTTGATCACGTACGTCACTTGTTTCACGGTGTCTGGGTCGTCCGCCTATGGGTAGAGCGTCAGAATATTATACACTTTCTTTTTTTTTCTTTAGGCTTGTGGGACTTACGGTGACTTGAATGACCATGTAGTCGGGCACGTTTTCCTTGACACCGGCCTCGTAGCTGCTTTGGTGAAAAATTGGTACTTCGTCCTCGACGTCCAGCACCTGGACCGTGACAGTGGCTGTAGCCAGTCGCGGATCTGGCGCTCCGTCTCGTGCTGTCACGACGAATTTGTATTCCTGAAAAGTTAAAATAAAGATATATTTGTAAACCAAAGACCAGCGTTTCTATCCAGTGGTCAACTTTTTAATAAAGATCCACATTTCTGATATTTATTTCTATTAAGTCTTAAAATCAATCTTTCATAGGAATATTAAGAATTTTTTTTTTATATCACGCCTGTCCGTGACAAGTAGCCCATTATCGCACCGTTCTTATCATCCTTGCTATTCCTCGGGCGATACTGCCCGGTGCGAAAATGGACTACTAATGGCGCACGAATAGGCGTGTCAGTGCTATAAAATAATGTAAGATACACGTGTCATAAGTCGTTCTTTATGGCACTATTATCGTAATGTACTATTATAGAAATTATTTTTATATATACGTTACAATTTGATTAAATTATCTTAGAAAAACCGCGATCAATTTACTTTATCAGCGCTAGAAAGATCGATCAAAACAAATAAATATTCCAACAAACTCACATGATTCTGCTCATAATCGAGCGCAACCTTCGTGAGGACATCGCCGGTCTCGGGATCGACGGTGAAGGGTATATCTTCGGGCGCGAAGTACGTCACCTCGGCATTGATGCCCTCGTCAGCGTCTTCGGCGTGCACGCGGCCTATGAGCTTGCGCGCCTCGCCCTCGCGCACTTTGAATTCGTAAGGCAGTCCCTCGAATTCGGGATTCTTGTCGTTGATGTCCGTCACCTTGATATTCACCGTTGCCGTGCTTGACAGGCCGCCCGTGTCTTCGGCTTTGATTATCTGTGGTGGATTGAGTACAATTTGATTAGCGTTTGGACAATTTATGACAAGATTTATACAGAAATATTAATAAAAAAGCAAGAGTATCGCTTTTGGAGCAGAACTATCTGTTCTTTGTAAATCAATTATTTAGCTTGCAATAGGTTTCTTTTCGTTTCTTAGAATAGATAAAATGTCAATTCCATTAATAATTCAGTTTACTCGAAGATTACATCGAAATAAATTTAGGAATTTTCGTTCTCCTATTTTTATTCATATATTTTTTTTTTTTAATTTATTTCGGTGACTAATGCAAATTATTAAATAATAAGAAGCCAACTCTATTTTAAAAACAATAAAAAGTGTATGCAATCTCGATAAAAGTTAATCAAAGAGCGCTCTTTTCTGGAAAATCTTAATTTTTCCCGGAATGAACTAATTTATGAAATACTATTGTGCAACTCGATATTCTTCGGAAACCTTATATTATATCGAGCTAATGCGGTTTCTTTCATAAGTTGATGGTCAAAAATACAGCTCCGAGTTTTAAATTAATTTCACGTGCGCCAAATAATCGATACTCACCTTGTAACTTGATTATAAATTCTGAAAATTAGTATATATACAAGGTAAAGCTCGAGGGCCAGCGAAAATCGCTAATTAAAATTGAAAATACATTGGCTCTCGTGATTTTGGCTCGGAAATTCATCGCAAGCATTGTTATCGTTAATTAATCATGAAATTTACACGCGCGCGCTTATAACGCGCGAGCGACGTCAGGCAGCTTTAATAGAGTAATAATTTCCGGGGACACGTTGATGTTTATACATAAGTGCGGTAGGTTCTACCGTATACAAGTAATTCACGTGTGTTTGGCATATTTATCGCGCGTAATTTGCATGTGTCTTCGGAAATTCGACGATAAATATTTTCTTCAATTTTCATATTTCACCGCGATTCTCCTCGGCCTCCCATTCTACTATTATTAAATTCGAACGCAGGTGTTGTAAAACTTGCAATAAAAAAAACCTCTAAGTGCACGCGCGAATCCGTTACAATAACCTTTTTACACAGGAGAGATTACATTATTTCCGTCACCCGATACATCGTATTACTCTCTCACCGCAAGCATAATTTCAATACTCCAACCACCTCATCCCATCTGCAGTCTCGTCCCGATAAAAAGCGAGAAAGAAAAACAGACAGCGCCCGAGTTACGATCAGGCTCGAGCTCGAAGCAAATGGAGTCGGGATAGAAAAGGAAAACAGCAGCAGCAGCAGCAGCAGCAACGCGACAAGTACTTACCAGCTGGTAGCGGGTGAGATCCTCTCGGTCGAGTTTCCGTATAACGGTGATGACGCCGGACTTGTCGCCGATCGCGAACTGCCGCAGGTCGTTGCCGGAGACGATAGAGTAGGAGACCGGATCGTTTTCCGGATCGACGGCCTGCAGGAACGAAGCAAATGGAACGGATGAATTACGCATTGCTATTATATACGCTGCGAC
>JAPYZO010004095.1:0-13391 GCA_030522905.1 Torymus flavipes | reverse complement strand
ACGCAGTTATACGAGCCGAATCCATCGATAATCCGACGATGATAAAACTTTCTAATTTTTTGCCTCCTTCGCGTGCATGCCTATATAGATTTTTTTCTGCAAGGGCTTGGATTCTGCGCGACATTCTCGAACGTCGTAAATTTGTTGTTTGGGAAAAGTACCAACGGTGATCTTCGACGTTCCGTTTCTGCCGTTTTTATTATACATACGAAGAGATCTTGTTTACTTTTCGACGAGTGAGACAAAAAATATGCTGCCGATACATCGGCACGTAGCTTTCACAAATTAATGTATTGATTCCTTGATTTAATTTTGTATGACGATAATTTTAGACTTCTAACGAAAAAGGGCGTATCTCAAAAATCGAATTTCGAGAAAACCTAAATTTAAAAAGTGATAAAGCAATTAATAAGTTTGATAAAGAAGCTTATATAATAAGTCCACAAAAAAAAGTGCTCGAGATACGCCCACTTTCTATTTAACAGGTTCTTTTAGTCATGATAGTGGGTTTAAAGTTTTTTCTTGAACTTGTGTATTTAAAAAACAAAAAAAAACTTACTGATACATTCAAATATGAACAATCGAAAAATCAACGTAAAACATAAACTATATCCTTAAAATGTTAGAATATTACTTCTGATACGAAAAAGAAATAAAAATACAGGCATAGACACACACAAGCACACACGCACATCCTTATAGAAATTTTATAAAAATAATATATTGCGAGTCAGAATGTGATCAAAATAAATTTTTTTTTTATAAAAATGTTTGGTATAATTTCCAGATCAATACGGACATTTTCTAAAAATAGTGTATTCCAAAGCCACATGTGCGAAACAATATTTCTAAAATTGTTTTTTACTATCACAAACATTCTTTTAGGCGGAAGCAACATATATTGTCGTCCAAGATAAATACCAGAAGCTTCTATGATTTTCTGCAATCTCCATCGAGTTTAGCGCATTATATATACTCGTCAAACCTTCAAATCTGTGTGCTATGTGGAATAAATTGACCTGAAGAACACAGAACGCATCTATTATGCACTACGTCGTTACGTAAAGTAAAGCATATGATTTATGAATTCTTTTTCGAGGCATTCAAATTTTCGTCTAATACACATAACGTGGCTCTCGTAAGGATACACTATGCGCATGCTAACCAGTTCCAGATTCAAGTTCATTGGTCAACCTGTCAAGGTGGCAAATATTGTGACTTGGGAGGCAAGGCACATAAAGAAGTGTTTTATGAAATTATGCAATTTTTAAACAAACACTGGACCAAAGACTTTATCTGCGTCGCTATTGTTCATGAGAGGTTGTTCCTTTTCTCTATAGTAAAAAATGTATGCATTTTCCTAACATTGATAGGCTCAAGTGACTGAGATTACGAAGAGAAATATATGCATTGTTGGAAGTGTCAATTTTGCATTACAAAGTCGTAGACGTAGTGCCAAAAGAAATTGACGTTTTCAAACAAGTTGACATGCACGACAATCCATCTTGTTTCTTCATGCGAACATCTAAGTAATTTTCTAACAAATTTTATCAATTTAAATGTATGGAAATTAGAAATAGCCAGCTGTATTTATAAGTAGCTATTGCATTATTTTGTCAAAGCATGATTTTGTTACAGAGTTACTAATACTTTTTGTTGCAGAGTTTTTCTGATAATTACGCAAATAACAATACTTTTTACGCTAAGCTACTTTTGATCTTTTATGAAAGTTGCAGCTACGAGATCATCATTAGGTATATTATGCAATATACGAGAGAAACCATAGGTCATTGGGTCTTATTAAATATTCGATTTGCCCTACTGACATCTGTCGTTCATAACTAATTGTGTATGGATAAATATATTATTGCAGTCCCAGATACTCTTTTTGTAATTCATAACGAAAACGATACTGATATAATATGCTATAAATGCAATAATATTATCTTTTTTTAAACACTTTAGACGAAGTAAATGTCTATTTCAATTATTTCTCTAGATATATCCCATTTTTGGCATATGTTAAACATTTTTTACTCAGTAATACGTCTTTGTTCAAGAATTTATTCAAGATCTTTTTTACGGAATATCTTAAGCTAATGTAGATAATTCCAGAAATTTTACTGTTAGTCTATTCGTAAAGTGTCACGATTCAAGAAAACGTATTGATGTACTCTAATGTGACACTTAATTCGTATATTTAAAAAGAAATTTTAACTATTTCTATTTATACTAGCAAAAATCTAAGTATGTATGAAAACGTGTAAAGAAAACACAAAAAGTGTAAAAATGTGTGAAAACGTTCCATTACATTATATTTTGGACTTTTTTTACGGTTCCTTATATTATTTTTACACTTTTATATAGCTAGTTTTGTATATTTTCAAATTAAATTTAAAAAATAAAAGAAAATATAAAAAACATAATAAGGAACATATAAGAAAATATAAATGAACACATAGAAATAAATATCTGAAAAAATATCGAGTTTTTTTCGTTTTCTTATTACGTTTGCTAAGTTTACTTATATTTCCTTTTATTGAATCTGCAATGAAAACTATATGAGTGCAAAAATGCAAGAAAAAGTAAAGAAAAGTTAAAAATTGTAAGATAGCGTAAAGAATCATATAAAACGTCCGAAATTCAAAACAAAGTTATGAGTTATTCTGAATACTTACTTACCTTTCATAAATCTTGTTTTACATTTTCATATCTTAGAATTTTCTTTATGGTAAGCAGAACATAAATTATTTATACCCAAAAAACCTAAATTTCAAGAAATAAATTTATTTCCAAAAGATCAAAAGGTGAAGATGAATATTTGTGCATATTACATTCTTCTCGAATAACTATGAATTAATTTCCAATTATAATTTGTACATTATAGTTTTTTATTTGACAATTTTAAAGATAATCGATATAGTGACTTACAATTCTTATTTTATAGTCCAAGTTAATATAAGTCCGAGCAATCTATCAGTTTGATAATGATTTTTAAAAATCAATCACTTTAGTTTTTAACAATATTATTTACATCTCAAACATAGTATTAAGATATATATAGCATGGCTTAATTGTCTATTTAGAATCTGTTGTACAAGTTTGCAAATTTCTATAATTAAAAGTAGATTCAATATCAAAGAGGAACACTTAAGCGTCAATTTAATCTTACGATCGGTCATCAAAACTCGTAAAATTAATAATAATCGTGCTTACAAATACTTCATTTCATTTTTTATCATAAAGCTAAATATATATAAGCACATGGAGCACTCGCGAACCGTCGTCGCTGCTGGCCGCAGACTGTATTATAAGCACCTGTCGAGCAGCATGCTTCGTGGTTTTTCATAATTTCTTTTCATTAAACGGAAAAAATTAATGCGGACTCGTCTTTAGCGCGTCGTAAAAATGACAACCGCACGCGAACTATGCTTAGAATAAAGGAATCGACGGCTACGTCGGGGAATCCGAATGAGTAAAAGCGCAAGTGCAAATTGTATTTCAGCGTATATGCATGAGGCATCCTGTAGATCATAAACTTAAAAATAGCTAAATTATTTAAATGAAAGTTGGAAACAATGAGTTGTTCTTTTTTTTATTGAAAACCTACGTGATTAAGCGTCGATCGGAATAATTTCTTCCTTCATAAAATATGTATTCTTTAGTCATAAATTTGAATTTAATAGCATTTTCTTTCAATTTCCGACACTTCTAAGTAAAATTGGTGCTTTGTTTAAGTGTACAAAAACCTTAACCACGAAAAAAAGGTCACCAATTCGCAAAATCATTTGATCTTCTAATTAGCGAGTCATTACCTTAAGTCCGGGGTCGATTTAAATTGCGAAGAATCAGGAATCGCAGTATGTCATATCTCGCTGTTTTCAACGCGGAGATTTTTCTTCAGCACGTGTCGGGCCTGCCGATTGTGTTTGCCAGACACTTCGCTTGTCTCTTATAAGAGACCCTCATTTTTAAGGTTACCATTACGCGCTGCACGTGAGGAAGAGAGGATTTACCTTCGCACATGCATGTGCAATCATCAACAGGTCGCGTTCTCCAGTGTTTCTCGATGTTTCTTTGTTAAAAGTGTGATTGAAACGTGAAAGAATAATAAAACTAAGAGAATTTCCATTTTTAATTAGAGCAGTAGTATAGTAATATGTAAGAATGGACATTTAGATCATTATTTGTTTAATTTTATAATGCTTGCTTCTTCAAATCTATAAGTAAGAGTTAAAAAGTAAAAAAAACGTTGATCACTTTAAATTTTTTCAAAATTCTTTATATGATAAATGAAATGTGAAATACCAGTTGCAGAATATCGCCTTTTACGACAAAACAAACGGTATTAGATAATCTGATATTATAGAAATACACCAAGATTTTACACCAACCACTATTCGCAATATTGCATTTTTGTATTCTTTCAGAGTCTGTTGCAATATCAACGATCATCATCATCGCATAGCTACAAGCCATGTATCTGCAATATATTGCTAACGCACTTCTTGCGCGTCAACACTAGATCAATTGATATACTTTTAATTGGACACCAAACCAGTTTATGCACTCGATCAGAAAAAAAGTTCCGCATTATCGTCAATAAAAACCGATATTCCGCAGATGGGAATTTCCCGAGACTAGGTATTTGTCTAGACATATTACACCAAAATAACAATTATATTATTATTATGAGATCATTTGCTTATGTCGTGAAGAAGTCGAAACAGAATTTGTTCGCAACTTAAATGGATTCAGAAACTTTTTTGACTCCGGCAACCGAAAGAAGAGACAAAAAAGGTCGGTGATGTAGAAATTGCAGTAAAAAAGTGTACCCTAGGTATGACAATTATGAGCGCCTGCGGTTCGCACAAATGTCTATTTTTTCCGTAATAGTTAAGACGTGTAAACATCTGTACGCATGATTTGACAATATGAGGGAATTTTTGTCTTCGTAAAAAATACGTATTCAGCTGCATGTCATCATATTTGTGTAATACTTTATATTTGACATTCATAGTCATTTCTTTAGTTAAAAAGTTTGATTTGATTTAATAACCCTCTGACTAATAATCCTTGTGTATTTCAAAGTAAATTATGTACATACATATTTTATATGATAAATAAATAATTTTTAGATATCATTTTCTCAGTGCAATGTTTATATTAGCCTTCGTTTTGAGGACGTAAAGTACAATTTTAGGAGCACAAAAGCTAGGCACTAAATGAGTATTTTACGCTCTTGTGACGGAAAGTATAATTAAAGTAGTCTATACAAAATTGTAAACGTTTTGAAACGTCGCGAATGTTTTAAAACGCGGACATTAGATATGTTTTAAAAACCTTTTTAAAACATCTTTTGAAAAACGTTACAAATCGTTTCAAAGCACGTGTTAAAAACGTTTTATAAACGTTTAGATGCTATTACGGGAAAATTACATCCTCCATTTAAATTCACAATTTCATTGTTGTCATCGTTCCTCGACGATTGAGCAAGTTCTGTATTTTATATTTGTTATTATGATTTTGATCTACTTCTCACTAAAGACCTGAAAGAAAAGGCATTCAATTCTGTTTGCGTGCATCTTTAAGCGCAAGCTCCAGTACACGATATTATGGTGTGCATGGAAGTTTCGCGACCTTTTTTTTATGTTTTTAAATGACTGAGAAATAAAAGAAAAACGACGAAGTATTCGACTGGGGGCTTGATCTTCGAGTCTAAAATCCTCCATGGAATCGACCAGGATTTTTCCATGTTGTTTGCTGAATTAATATAATGTCAAGTTTACCTCTCGTGTATTCTCGTTCAGATTAATTTCATTCTATCGTACTCTGTATAATCGCATTGTGCGATGGACGTATATCATTATAATTTAAAATACACTTGTAGTTTTATAGTGCGCATATATATATTTTCTGTCATTTATGTATGAAGCTGAGAATAGTTGGAGAGCTCCCACATTAAAATAACGCAAGGCCAAATTAAAAAGAGCTAGGTGGAGATTTTAATTAATCAATTATGCAAATATAGTCTTTATACAGTGTACATTTCATACCAAGTTACTTTATTAAGAAACAAATATAAGTTCGAATTTTCAGTGAATTCTTCAAATTTGTTATTTAAAAAACAAAGGAATAAAAACATTAGTGAATATAAAGAGATCGGTTGCAAAATTCAACTGATGGCTGTGAATGACTTCAACGTGCAAATTCATATCCGACACATTATGATACGGTTTACAATCTAAAGTTCGATAACCGAATAAACACGTTGAATGCAATGATTCCACAAGTATACGCGCTTATTAAATCATCCATAAAACTTTATTATCGCACGAAGTTTCTCGAACTCTGAATCTCATTCATAAAACCGTATATTTCCTATTTGTTTTAATTAATGCGACCTACGTCAAAGCGCCGCTAACCAAAACACGGAATCAATTTTCTTCGATCAATTATTCATATCTTATATCACCTCCGCGGGAAAATTCCGTAAGTCAATTCCGTAAGAAGTAAATAAAGGTATATTGCGCGGCACTCTTTCTCGCGGTACGTACAAAACACCCTGGCGCTATTAAGTATTATAGAGACAAATTTGCATTGACGCGCGAAGACAATCATTTTCATCGATCGATCGATCGTCGCTTCCTAAACTCGTTCCTTTTTTTTTTTGCTGTCTCCTTTTCCATGCATCGGGTATATCGGAGACTAACAATTTTTATTTATCTCCAATCGTAAAACGGCTCTTGACTCATTATATATGCTTATATAGCCGTTCCTCCCGGTAATTCCGAATGCAGCATCTTTTTTCTATCACCAATGATGACTGCGGAAGAATAGACGCAGTCGTTCCGGCTATTAGTGATCGCAGGGGCCAACATTCAAGGTCAAAGTAATTTCATAAATTCGCACAATCTTTTGAAGAAAGAGCAAGAGAATGTCGCTTTATTGTCGTCGTTAAATAGTACGCACTTTTTGTCCCAGCGATAATCGGTTATTCATGATTTTTTTTTGATACATTGATCGTTTGAATTTTCTGGAAAATAAGGCGCTATTATCAGGTGCGTTTCTGATGCGGCCGGTAATTTTCGAGGCTATGACGTTGGTGGCGCAAATTATGATGGTCGCTAAAAATTAAATTTTTTTTTGGTTTACATCGAAGTAGAGTTTTTTGCGCAATTCCAACAGGAGAGAACTGGTTCCGTGTTGATTGAAATGTAATAATAGACCCGTTAGCTACGCTGTCAGAAATGCAAAATGTAAATACAATATGTATGGAAGTTTTCTAACAGTGTATAGTGTCTAAGCTTTTATGCGGTGATTTTAAATGCCATATGAGAATAATATTGAAATGAAAAGAGTCGCAAAAAAGAAAAGTAACGCAACTATATTTTTATGCGGTTGACGAGTTCATGAACTCAAAATTTATTCGCCTCAAAATTTTGCTCCCGAATTCATGCATGACACAGCAAAAACTTTTTCTCAGGCAGATTCAAAGGATGTATGCATGTGAATATTTTCCGGAAATCCGTATATGTACGAAATGAGAATAAATTAATGTAAAATATTTTAATACGTTTTTTACTTGCATATTACATCGTCTACATTATTAAAATGCAATGTTTTTGGAGGTAAACTCTTTCAGCAATGAGTTATATGGAATAAAATTTACTATTCTTTTGTGTGCAAAAATCGCTGTGTCAATAATAATCAAACAAAATTTAAGTTCTATATATAACAGAATATTTACTATATTTCAAACAGTAAATTTTACAAAATCAGAAATACGTTTTTGGTTTACAAAACTAGTAATTTTTTATTGATAATTTTTTTTTTGTAGAAGAACTAGGTATGTAACCATAAATACTAAGAAATTTTTTTTTTACTACTTTATAGATAAACAATTCCATGCCGACAAACACGACAATTTTTTATCGAATGAAATAGAATGAATCAGCAATTTATTTTCTGTTGAATATTAAAAACGGAATGATACCTTTGGTCAAGTAAACAATAATATTTTTCTTTCATTTTTTTTTCCACAAACACGAGCGCGATCAACTTACAATTTTTCAAAAAGGGCATCAAGCTTCACCTACGACAAAGTCGCACTCATTCAATATACCGACAAGATCAATCGAGTCTTATATTACCGATCGGCGCCGAATAAACGCCAGCACGTGTAGTATATTACACAACTCGGAATCGTAATTGCACCGACCGGCCACTATAAAGCATCTCGAGGATTATTAACGTATGTGCATACCTAAGTACTGCAAAAAAAGATGCACATCGAAGACGTGTCTATGTGCCTAGATGACGTCAGCCGCATCGGCGAAGATTCTCGAGGTACTTTTCTCGCACTTTCGGAGCGAAAGAAGGATGCGCTTTGCGTACGCGAAGTTCCGAATGAGGTGTGTCGATAAAAAAGTATTTAATGGATTCATTACTGAAAGCGGTGCATGAGTAAAAAAGGTGCGTGTTACTGTAATCGTCCATCTGATGGTTGGTAATATTTTGCATAATATTGAATGAATTATAGATAGTAGATAGTAGAATTATACTACAGATAGTAGAATTACACGGTGAAGTAAAAGCGTTAGGTTGTTTATAAAATTATTTTCTGTAAAACTTATATCGTCGTCTTGTTGTCAATTTTTTTAACGATCTGACAATTTTAGTAATATTTAAATGTATTTACAAGTTATAGTCATTTTTTTTTTAATATTTAACTTTTTCGGTATCTGTGATATCACTAACTTTAACTTTGACTTAATACTGAGTATTATTTAGTTTTTTTTTTAAGATAAACTAAAACGGGCACTAGAGCAAAATGAAAAATGTTCGCAGAATCATGTGATTTATATTAACATACAATCCTTATAATTTCAGCTGGATCCTAGAACGCCATTCTTCCTGGTAACGCATGTGATTCAAACGAAGTATATGGAAGCAACAAAGAATAATAATATAGTGCATTCCTTGAAAAACTAATAAGGAAAACGATATCGCGATGGGACTGAAATGCCGATTAACTTATTACACGGTAGGGGTGAAAATGGTTCTACTTTTTTTGTAGAATATCAAGGGGGTCATAGACCTAAAAGCTTTAGATCCATAACTGCATGAATTTTAATTATTTTAAGACCTGTCGCATGAAAATTTATCGAATACTTTGTTTAAAAAGCTTCACCAAAGAAAAAATCTTGGCAATGCAATATTGGTCTACTGATTGTGTCTTGAGCTATTTTATCAGAAATTGTGCCTACTTATAACATATTATTAGTATGTAAAACTAATTATATTTTATTATATTTTTCAGGTGATTTTGGCTTCAAAGGTCTATGACCTTTGAATAATAAATCCATAATGAATATACCCGTCAATATGCCGCCATTAATCAAAAGCAGCGAAAGCACAATCGATCTGCATATACATATGTAAACTACTCAAAGCGCATGTTTCCTCAAATTATTTTAATTCTGCCCTCACTGTAAGAGAATGCCTAGCACTACATCGCGGGTTCAGCTCCGCAACGTTAGTTTTATCTTCAAGAAATGTCGGTAAAAAGCTACTTTTTTCATATGCAAATCATTTAGTCTGGACAAGTCTACACGAAATTATCATCAATATTCATTTGCTTCTGTCCAGAATGAAAAAACATGTAAAAACTTCTTACAATGTTGTCGCGATTTAAATCACTAATATTCTTAGCTCCGATTCTGCGTTTGCCTCGTTGAACTTTCAGAGTTCACTTTTTCCCTCTTCAAAAAAGTGTCCTTCTCTTCACGGCATTTAACCAACATTTCTCAAAAACAAAACCCCCCAACCGAGCCAAATCGGTGACCCACAACCGATTCCCAATACCTATATACACACAGTGTACCAACCTCCACCTAAAAACCCATAAACCGCTCTTTCTCTCAAACACAGAGCTATAAAACTCTCAGCGAAAAAATTACAGCCCTGTTGACCGGCACTCAAGCCCAACGACGCTCATAATTGAAAGTGCGGCGACGACGCTCATTTGCTTATACCTCTATACACATATACACCTGCGCGAGGCGCGTGCGTGTTTGTCGAGGAGGGATTTCGTAACACCGACGAGGAGCCAGTATAGCGCACGTGGATAGCCTAGTTTTCGGTAGTCATCGCGGGAGACTCGCATTTATTCATATAGAAAGTATAATCGATTAGACATTGTGCGATCACGTGCTGGTAAGTAAGTTGGTCAACTATACGTTTTTTTCTTCTTTTCTTGCGCCGTATAGTTAACTAGCTGTGTTTATAATTATATGAGTATTTAATTTTTTTCTTTTTTTTTCGACGGTTTAAATAGGTCGAGCGGTTTTTTGAGGACGCGCCGCGCGTTGTCAAAATTTACGTATATATATATAGGTATGTGTGTATAGTGTACTGCCTTGCTTAACGCGGTGTATGGACTTTGTGAGAATTTAAAATTATTCATATAGAAATATGGTACTACTTTTAATTTCGGTCCGAAGAAAAAAAAAGTTATTTCAAAACTATTGACGAATTAGAATTAATTTTGTACAAAATTTGTTCGACTCCGTTATTATGTATTGCCAATAAAGTATATAATTAACTAGATATATATATCCTCGTTACTTGTAGTTACCTCAATCCCTATTATTACAATACCGGTAACCTTCGCTCGTACGATTTCATGGATACCTGTACAATTGCCACTCCTGCATCCACAAAATATAATAAATTCACTATATTCATCTCCTTTGTCGTGTTCTCGTGTCATCTTCTGTCTCTCTGCACGCGATCGCCGTGTGAGGGCTTTTTTAAATTCGCCGCGCATCTTCGCGCGCCTATCATTGGGATTCGGCGCCGCTACTATTTTATTGCCGCTAGCCGCGGAATGACAATTCAGCGTGCACTGCCGATCGTGTAGCGGTTAATTGCCGAGGTTGAAGGTGATATCGGCGTCGCGAAAATAAAGCTTATATATTTGTTTTTGTTATTCGTAACAGTATTATTATAATAGTGCGCAGTGTGATGGGGTTATTGGCGTGAGGTTTTTAGTTGAGGATTCCTGCACTGAGAAAAATGATCTAATAAAAATTTAGTATTATAATATATAAGTAACTTCGGGCCATACTTGCAACGTTAAAATAATTACGGTTTTATGGTAAAAATTGCTCGGCACATAGTAAAAACATAGTAATTATTTTGATATACCGGCCTATGTCAAATATATGTCCCGATGTTACTATAGTAATTAGCATTTTTTTATTACAGATCATTTTTCTCAGTGTGAAGTGTAATGTAAACTGCAAGATTTTTTATCGTTCTTTTTTTATATCTTTTGCTACATCGGATTTTGCGAATCAGCTACAAAAGACGTGCAAAAACTTGATGAGTCGCTGAACAAATCGTTTATTGTATAGATTATAACCTTTTTTTCTTCTTTTTGCTCTTGCTGATTAATAAAACATTATCAAAAGTATCAACTATTAGATAAAATTGCCGTAATAGGAGTCACTTAGCATAAGAGCTATACCCATCTTGAATAAAAACTCTCAATTGATCGGTAAATCAACTAATCAATATTTTCAACAAACCAAACGAGTATATTATTTACCATCAATCAAACATAATTATATACACTTTACACACGTGCGGGTAGTGTCGAACCGTCAGCAAATTGGAAAACCAGCCATCTACTTTCGGTCCATCTTGCTAGCGCATGCAGCGTCACCCCGATATTTCTTCTTCTCACCCCCACCTTTTGTTACGTGCATGTATAAAATATATCGCTTCTCCTCTGTATATACATACCGGCACTTTAAGTAATAACGTTCATCATTACGTAAACAAACTTTAGCGTGCGCGTGCTCGGCGCACGCGTATGACACGTAACGATTGCGCTACATTTGTAGTTGTTGTTGGAGTTGTGTGTATTTTTTTACATAGCTTCTGGTTAACTGCGCAAGGGTAAGAGTGGTGGTAATTGTTATATTATGCTGCACTTGACATTAACATTGATAAAGGATGTGTTATATATAGTGCGATTAAATGTTGGATAAGTTTTGATTGGAGATAAAGTGTAATGAAATGAAATGTTGTAGGTATCGGATGAAAATGACTGAACATTTGAAAAGGAAAGGGGAAAAAATGTCTTGATGACAATAATTCTTATCTTAGGACTTGAAAAAAAGAAAATTTACTGTAACGTATAGCAAGTAATTCTCTGATATTATTTTTATTTTTATTTATCGATCAGATGATTTACAATGATTTACATATTGCAATTCTTATAGAGGTGACATTGTATATTATAGCCTATAGGTCTGATATATAGAATTAATGTATTATATGTATTATACAAACAAAATGTTACTATGTTATATATTTATTACTTCTTATTTGTAAATAAACTTTATTTTCTATATTGCATTTCAATAAAACAGCGTCTGACCCCCAAAAAGACGCGACCATCAACGTCGCAAAGTATATTATAGGCCACATATAATTGAAAGATTTTATTATTCACTCATACACCTTTAATTATTGAAACTAAAAATTTCATCTACAAGAAGAACCCAAACGTGTCAATCAGATTTACACCTATATTCAGCCATCTCACGGAAAAAAACGAGTTTGTGCGGATACAATCAACCCAAAAATTCACGATCCGGCTTCGTTATGTATATCCCCGCCAATTCTTCGCGAACCTCTCCAACCTCGTTCCGGATCCCGTAATCATCTTTTAATCACGTAGACACATACTTTAACTCCAGTAATACAAAACTTTAACGTGTGTATCTCTCTAGTAACAATTATATCTCTCTCACCGAATCCATATACACACATAATTATACGTATACAGATAATTCATCAGCGTTTTTCACGCGTGCGTCTTTCTCGCATGCGTATATTATAGTCTCGCCACTACCGGCGTGTCGATTTGGTAAGCCGATTTTTGTGGATCAAGGTGATCGAGAGGAGGCTGCGGCGCACGCGCGCGCGTGTGTCTTTCGGGAATTTCGGCAATTTTCCCGAATTCATATACACGCGGAGACTTAGGTATATATATAATATACACGCGACGTTTATACTGAAATTGATCGGTGCGCGGACTTTCGTAACGAAAGCGTGCGTATATAGGTATATATGAGTCTCTCCGCCTGACTGCTGCTGCGAGAGAGAGAGTTATGTAAAGGAACGATCAGTGCGAAGCCCGTAGGGCGTAGGTCCGAAATCTCCAGAATGCGTAAACACTTTTTTTATGTCTCTCTCTCTCTCTCTCTCTCTCTCTTTCTGTGTGTGTGTGTGTGTGTGTGTGTGTGTGTGTGTGTGTGTGTGTGTGTGTGTGTGTGTGTGTGTGTGTGTGTGTGTGTGTGGGTGTGTGTGTGTGT
>JAPYZO010004094.1:0-11704 GCA_030522905.1 Torymus flavipes | reverse complement strand
ATAAATCAAGACGGCGCGAGAAACTGAAAAAAAAAATGGAAATCTATTCGACGAATACGTCAACTTTTGTGATGTTCAGAGAGGATGGGTTTTCGTGATTAATGCTGGACTGCAGTGATTGTATGCGATCCTATATAGTATCTTTATGAACAGTAATTCAAATAATTTAATTCTTTCGCATTGTCACCGTTCTGAAGAAGATGTATTTTATAGAAGAAATTCATTTGCCCTACCCTGGTAGGTATTCAAAACATTTTGTAACTAATAACTGGCTACTTTCATTACAGAAACTTTCTATAAAATAGAAATATGACGATGAGAGAGAGAGATTTAATCAGAAGATTTTTCTATCTGCGAATATTCTTTACATTTTAGTAAGCATTCAGTAATAGTTGAATGCTGTCCAATTCAACGTCAAGTATTTAAGTAAATTTAAGACGAAATTATTGAGGTTATGTCAATCTCTTACTAATCTATTAAATGTTCGAGTAATGAGGTAGAAAAAGCGTTAACTAGCTATTTTTCTAACTTATTTACTGATATTGACAAGAATTTCCACCAAGAATAATCACCTGGTAAATTTGAAAAGCAGAACATACCCAGCAAAGAAATAAGCTTTGAAAACCGATGCTCGGACCTTTGTTCGTCCTTGTACCCTACATATACGCGGGCATCACCCGTTACAGAAAACCTTCCACCCATACTTCCAGCATACCATAAAGTGGCTCAAAACGCCCCCCAGACCGCCGTCCGCTTTACAGTAGCAAACGGTTTTCCATTTTTATCCCTCCCCTCGTCGTCCATCACATGTAAATCCACAAGAGATCTGGGTTATTTGGTCATCGGTCGACTATACGCGAGACGCGAAACGCATTGAAGCGGGGGTTGCGAGTGGGCGGGTAGTAGTACACTGCCGCGTGTATCCGTGTAATGCGTTCCATCTCTGTGGGCACATGTGTGTATGCGCGTGAATATATATATTGGCCGGCTTCGTTGTGACATGAAGGCGGGAGCGAGACAGACAGCCGAGTATATATACGGATGACGCCCCCCCCCGCGTGTATATGCATGGCTTTTCCGGTGCATCGAACTTCATCCCTGTATATATGCGCGGGCAGCTCTGTGTATGTATATTGACGACGGATTCGCGCTGGCATGAAAAGCTGGCAAAGCAACTCGCCGAGATGTATGCTGATCCGCCCGAATATATGTACGCGCGGTCATATTCGAGGGAGAGACAGAGTTGGAAAAGGGCCGGACAGAAGCCAAACTTCGCGTGTGGTTTAGCCTTGGAAACCGACAGAACTGGAGCCACGCGCGTATACATCCCTCATCTGCATAACTGTGTTTACACGCGCGCGCGCGCGTCTGTGCAAGTTCGCCCCGTCCACCTCGAACGACTTGAGCTTCCGAATGGTCAGTCTACCAAAGTGTGTATATATATATATATGTATATGCATCGACGTTCTTGCTCACTCAACCCTCGATACGTCTATCTGTTTCTCGCTTGGAATTTTAAATTAGTGAGCGTTGCCTCTCGATTTCTGTGCGTGGATGGAGCGAGGGGAAGAGAGAGAGAGAGAGCAAAGCCCATAAAAGCCCCTGTATACACTCGGAAGCGAGAGCAAGGAGACCAGGGCTGCGATGATATTAGAGAGGAGGGAAGGATTGTTTAGGATTTCTTTTTCGCAGTGAATCATAATAAGCGTGCTCCAGAGGCGAGACGCGAAATAATTTGGATGCCGTTTTGTTATTCATGAATTATACCCGCGTACGCAGCTGGCTGATGGAATTTTCGTTTCGAATATTTGAAGGCTGTGGGGGTAGAGGGTGATACACTGCGGGGATTTTTAAAGATTAATTTATTGTTACTCCGAATCAAGTGGATATGGAATAAATATTAATGAATTTGCATTAATTTCGTTTACGTGCAGTGTTTAGTTATTATAGGTTCACATCTTTTGATTTATAGTTAACTGAAACGTCACAAGTGACTATGAAAACTGAAAATTCGAAAAAAGTCCATACCTACTACTGAATATTACATTTTTCCTTCAAAAAAAATATTATTCGTATATTTTCTTTCGAATAAACCGTTGAAACTTGAGCGCGGCCAAGCTTCGAAAGGTCTATGAAAATTTAAAATTTTTTATGTGTACGCGAATTGCGCTGTATTATTCAAAACGCCGCGCGTTTAGAGAGTCTGAAGCTCGCGCGCACCGGTGCGCGCGTTTGTGGGGGTCTATATTATACGCGCTTCAATTATTTTAAAAGCATCTAAGTAAATTTGACGCGTTTTCTGAAAGTTTCAACGAAATCTCTCGACGACGCAAAGTTGAAACGACTCGCCGCTTGAGTGCAGCCGCAAGTACTTTTGTAGTGTTACCAATTGCAGTTCTGGTCAGAAGACAGCCAATTTTGGTTCTGGCTGTGCTTGAAAAAAAGTGAAAAAACAGAGAGCTAAAAAGTAAAAAGGCAAGAAATACTCTTTACAAACGAATAAGGTCTTAGTGTATATTGGATGTTTGTGCATTGAAGATTAATGCTCATATACCTTTATACAAGTAAAAATTTATCAGAGAAATAGTATAATATTAGTATTTGAGTCAATCATATTTAATAATTTAATGTCTAAATAAATACATTATAGATGGAACGAGGCAACAAATCAAATATTTTTCATTTTATCGGGAAATAACAAAAAATTTTTATATATAATTTTAATTTAATTTTAATTTTAATCGCTAGGGACAAATATAGTATCAATTATTCTCCAATATACATATAGAATATATATCCTATACTTTAAATATCACGCAGGTTGTTTAATTTATAATTGCAGGCACAATTTCAATATCTATATACAATTGTCACGTGCAAATATAATTGAATAAATATTCAATACCTATTTATTTAATTTAACATGCAATAATTTATCATCTCGAGCAATTCCGTGATAATCCAATAACGACGAGAGGTACTGTAATTTTCGCGTCAGTATGCCACCCAATGCCCCGTAATAAATGACGCAAAAGAAATAAATATGTTAAATCGCAATCGTGTCGCGTCGGGAAGCGAGGAACGAGGGTATGGGAAGAAAAACGAGGCAAGACGACACTGACCCATCCTTATCTGCATAAACGGTGTTTACCGCACACGGGTGCGGCTCTCCTTCTCTCTCGGCTATCGAAGCAGTATGTTAATGCGCGACAAAGGATGCGCGAGACTGACCGCCGCCACTCTCCTTGCAAATCCTTATAAAATTCCGCTCGTCCCCGCTGTCACGGAAATGCGAGGGGACGAAGGTCTCAACTACGCGAGACAAGGTTGTCGGGATTTTCTTGGGGATCACGCGTGTAGAGGAGGACACGCGGCAGATGATCACACTGATACTTGCGCGCAAGCATTTCGCGGTACGGTGATGTTCGAGCTTGAATATTTATGCGAACAGCGGACCTTTCTAGTGAAGAATGACGGTTTTCCTGTACTTCTGTAATCTGGTTCGGATTTTACGATAGTTGCGGGATTCGGGAAGTTTTATGGTTATGTCTATCAACAAAAGATGAGGAATAGAAATCAATTCATTGTATCATATATACCGTTATTAATTGGTATATTATATAAAACGCTAGATATATAAAAAAATGAGAGATGGCATTAAAAATTTTCAACAAAATTAGATTAAAAATTTTTAAATTAATAAATCAGCTCAAAGCTATCCAAATTAGCACGATAAAAACAAAATATAAAAACTTTCGCTAGTTATGCAAATATAAAGCAAAAAAAAATTCATTAGTACCAGTAAAAGCCTCTTATAGCACTCTTGACGCTTAAGCCACAAACAGCGATTTCTCAAAAAGGGAAAGAAAGGAAAAAAGGGGCTCGACACACATCCATCGATAATGACTACGACAATCCGTAGCGCTGTCACATCACTCTCTTTTTCTCGCATCTTTTCTCCCCATCTCTTCTGTCCTCTCTCTCGCCCCCTTTACACCCAAGCCAAACGCACATAATTCCTTTGACAGGTCTCAAACTGGTTTTCGCACCCTCGCCCCGCCGAAAACTCAAAGTATCGGGGGGAAGACACTTACGCACACACATACACGCGAGCGAAGGTGCGGACTTTCGAGAGCGAGAGAAAGAGAATAAATTCCCGGGTAGAGAGGCATATACATACATACATATAGGAGTCCGAGCGGCGATAAGACGACGGCGAGGATTTCGGCAGGCGCGCGTGACGAGGGTGAAAAAGCACCGGGGCACGCGTGAATTTGCTTAAAAGCCACGCTCGCGCGCGCTCGGTCCGCCGTTTTTCAGGGAGATCGTGCGTATATATACATACATACAGGCAGTCGGCGCGAAGATTCGCATCTCTTTCTCCTTACACTCGTATATGGCGCGTGGACCGGCGATAACGCGCCAGAGCGGGACAAGTTTAAAATCCGAGGCCTGGAAATACGGCCAGCGGCGAGTTTTACGGCACGGGGAAAATCGCATTTCACCGGCGGACGACGGACTGATAAGATTCCCCGTTGGGCTGTTCTCTCTCTCTCTCGCCTCCTTTTTCGCCTGTATCCCTGTTTCCCCCGCGCGAGTGAGGACAGATGGCGATCGGTACACTCGATTTCTGACCGACTTAAGCCGGCTAATTTAATGGGGCCGCGATCGCAGTCGCGCACACTCTCCTTCGACAATTCGTTGCCGGGGAATTCCTCTTTTTTCGGTATATCGGCGGGTGGGGGGCTATTTATGTCACCAATCGCGCGCGGGGGAAGAACTTGTCGCGCACTTATATATACGCGGCGGGTATAAAGTGACGCCGTACAAGATCGAGAGTGACGATATGATTATTTCGAGCCGATCGTACAGCGCTCTCCCTCTCTCGCTGATCTTTTAATTAACGGAGAGAGAGAAAAAATTTATAATTCAAATTGGCGCGATCAATTCTGAGAGCCGCTAATTAAAATTTTCGTGGCGCTCGCGTATAGGATAACGCAATTTAACGTGCAATATATAAGTGCACGATGCTTACGTAAATGATTCCTCTTAATTGGCACTTTTGTATATATTATATACTATCGGGAGAGTATAGCACAATGCGAGTATATCGATGGGTCTAATCGACATTGACCGAAAACAATCGCTGGAGATGAAAGGCGCGAGCGATCGCCTGGCTTTCGCAAGAAGCGCGCATCTGCCGAACGAATGATATTATGCAGACGCGAATGCTCATGCCCGCGATTATTGCGCAGCGCTTCGGCGGTGATTTATAAGTTCGGCCAGCGATGAAATTGCAACAGGTTGCATATTTCGTTGGCAATTGTAATTCGCGAAATCGACGCCGGTGGCAGAGAGATAGAGAGAGTGAGCGGAGCTATAGGCAGCCGCGTGCGCGCATAACCGCGCGATGATATTACCGAGCGTTACGGCTCACTTGGCGCGCGTGCTGTAATGGACGGATGGGCAAGGGAGAAATAGGAAGAAGGAGCGTGGAGGAAGAATGAAGGCTGAATAATCAATGTGATGGCTTCTGGTTTCTGATATTGTATTCATGCATAAATCTAAATATTTATTATATAAAAATTGTGTGGTCAAGGTAAAGGTTAAGGTAGAAAATTGATGTATGTAGAAGGTAAAAATGTAAACTGATTTGTGTGTATAAAAAAGGTAGTGAAATGGTAACTAAATCAAGATTAAGTTGTTAGGTGATCCATGAAAATATGTATGAAATGAGTATTAGAAAGAAATATAAGTATATACTTTACAAGAAATTATTAATTTGAGACTCGATTTCATTATATCTTCAAGAAAACAAATTAAGTTTAAAGTCCGAACAAACTCTCACAAAGTATTTTAAGTGTGTTGTAGAAAGATCCATATCACTTTCGTAATCTCACCTCATTCAATTAAAATAATAATAACGTAATTCCTACTTAATTAATCAATAGAGTTATTTCGTGGTCTTTCAATTATTTCTGCAAGCGCAGCGCGTCTCTCTCTCGCGTTACATCGAAATTCAATCCTTTAAATAATTTTCATTTCTATTTCGCGGATAATATCACTATTTAATGGTATATTGCAAAAACACAATCTCACGTACTAGTTTAACTTGATAAATAATACAAGCCTTATGCAATTCGCGCCATCTCGAGATCCCGCCCCACGATAAAAAAACCGCTGACAGCCCGCGCGCTTCTGTAAAAATCGAATAATTCCAATTAGTAGACACACGGCAATAATAATAAATATCGATCAGCCGCTCTTAAGACCGCTTACGTAACACTCGTATACCGCTGGACTTATCCCACGTATATATAGCTGCACGAAAAAACAACGACGCTGCAAAAATTATTCAAGCCCACCGATGTATACATATATATACACGTATAGCTGTCGCTCTAAACGGCGTTCAGACGCGATTAGCATGTATCACACGCACACGCGACGTCGACTTAAAAACAAAACGAGGCGAGCTCCTGGCTCATGCGAAACGAGATAAAAACGACGGCGTGTATACGCGATGCTAAAGCGCGCATGAGATTTTCCATAATTTAAAAAGTGCGCGCGCTCTAAAAAGGGAAGAGGCGAGCGGTATAGAAGATAAACAAGTATGTAGGTATATAAGTATGTATAGTGACGGAAGAGAAAACTAGGAGCGTGCGCGCGCGTGCGACGGAATCTCGCCTGAGGCGCCGAGTGAATTAGCATGTACAGAGCGCGCGTGCGCGGGCGCTCACAGGTTATCTAATTAAAAGTATCGTGTGAAAATGAGCGGCGCGCGGTGCGCTCTAGCCGTGTATATGAAAAGCGATCTGCGTGAGAATGAGTCATGCGCATGCGCGCCGCGGCAATCGGTAATCACCGACGGGTGCGCGCATGAGGCGCGCGCGTCGTTATACCTGCCGATCTTAATCTCGATCACGGGAGGGAGGCATTAAATCTGTCTCAATCAAGCGAGGATCGTGCGGATGCGCGCGCTCGCCTTTGATTTATCGCCGGCACAGACCGGGAGCGCTGTAATTTTAAGTCGATTTGTTATACGAGCGAATAATCCCCGTGATGTATATATAGAGACGTCGGGGAGAAAAAATCACGTCGAACACACACACGTGTGTTATATACGGATATGATGTAAGGCTGCGCATATGATGGTATGCACAGCTCGTAGTCTATACGCGCTACCGGGATCGCGAGAGGATCGAAAAGTGATTTTCAACGCTGCCGAGAGGATTTACATCGCGAGAGTCACTTAACGGGCGCGTCGCAGGAGATCCTTATACATTCTCAGGGTATGCGGGGGCTATCTCGCGCGCGTATTATACGAGTTGGATCTAGAGAAGTTATGCGAGATCGATAATTTTGAGAGGAAATTTTCCCCCCGTCGAGAGAGCTGTGGATTTATCGCGGGGAAAATCGTGCGATATATTTATTCGAAAGTCGCGCGGCGATATAATGCGCGGGGGAATATTTAAGAGGCGTGTTAAGATTGCAAAAACATGCTGCCCGCAAATCGTGCAGTGAAAGTCACACAATACGAAGACTGCTGAAATGGTGAGAAAGTAAAAGAATTGAAAAAAAAAAATGTTGTCAATGCTGTTATTAAAATAATTAGTAACTGTTTTTAAATTCAATAAGTATAGTATCTCGATGAAATACACGTTTGAAGCTACGTTATTGTGCAATTTGATGAACAATTAGAAATACTTATTATACCACCTTTTATTATAAAAAGTAAAATTTTAATATCGGTTGCTTTCTTGAATTATAAAAATAATTCTGTATATACATTATCTTTCATTTTAATACTGCGCTACAATGAAAAGCGATTTAATTAATTATCCAATTCCCCTAATAGAAGTAAGCCGAAAAAAAAGCTTGTTCCATTTTTCGATGATGAATACCAGTCGCGGCGCAATAACGCCGTTTAATCAAGTAAAAAGAAAAGCTTGTATATTTTCCGGCTGAAAAAGCACTCAAGGCCCTAATACGGCAGGAAGCAGCCCCGCGGAGACTAGGGAAAAAGAGAATCAGCAGATACGCGCGCATTCTCCGCTCGCGCAGACACATATAATACAGTAGCCTCGAGATGAAACCTCGCGAAATAATGAAATTAGCGAGCACGAGGTCGGGGGAAAAAGTTTGCCGGTACATTCCGCGTGTCCATGTAGTATATGTATCCTCCGAATTCGCTGCCTCCGCCGCGCACGTGTATACATGTACCGTATAAAGTAGCCATGTGTGCGCGGAGGAGAGGAAGAAACGTCTCCATTAGGAGAAAGGCCATATATATAGGGTTGCCCCGTTGAAATCGATCCGGCGGGCAATAATAGTAATAGAATTCCAATGTTGTGCACGCGCAGAGACGAGGTTGCGCGTATCGCGTCCGACGAGGAAGAGGAAGGGAGGGTGTATTAAGCAGTCATCGGGCGATTTGCATTGGACGTGCTGCTGCCGGATTAGCGAACGTGAATAGGTCGACGCGTGCGTGTATGTCTGTATAGAGCGGGACGTGCGTGCGTGAGCGTGCGGATAAAAAGAGGCGAGTAAGATGGGCCAGGGAGATAGAGCACGACCGGCGAAATTAATGAAGCGGCGCGCGTGACGAGTGCGTCTGAGCTCGAGATAGGAGATAGCGCTGCGGCGGCGACGGCGGCTCCTAATGCGAAAAAATAAATGAAATGTTGGAAGAATGACGCGACTGATGGGAATTGGGTGGGTCTCGAGTCGAGAGCTATTTTGCATTTCGATAAGGGCTTTCTTCGTATTGATGGCAAACTATCCGCCGAGATTCGCGCATTTGACAAGAGTTAATTGAATTGCCTGGACCGTAAAATAAAAATATTTACTTGATGAAATTATTTGGAAGAGAGCAATTGTAATCAATGTCGTATTGAAACTCAAGTAAGAAGAATCGTTGAAATTGTTTAACCGTATAGTGATTGGTAAATGTTATCAGAGTATAATGATAGATTCACGTGGTTATTTGTTTTAAATTACACTGAAAAAAAGTATTGAGCGTACATCAATACCCAGTTGACGATACAGGGTGATGTTGTCGGAAAAATATCGGAAGTCACAAGAGGCAAACATTAAGGTATGTTTTCAAAATAAAGTATTGCTATCGCAAACTTAGCTCAGCATAGATAGGTATGAGTATGTGGACATTAGCGGACTTTACACGCGCGTAGTGCTGAGTGTTCTAAACTTAAACCTTGTATAAATTAATAAACTACCGCATGATATAAATTAATTGTATTTTTATAAAATTAACAAAGAAATAACGAATGAATCTCTGTCTAGTGAAAATTATGTAGAAGAATAACTGATAAAAGGGTAGACTTTTCGAGAACCACCTCTTATTATGATCCTACTATAAGTAATGGACATTTCTACGTAAATAACCACGCACGCTTCTTATGAAAAATGACTTTCAGTCGATTTTCTTGAAATTGTGTTCAAAGGTTCCTCTATTTTTGCTGATCATAAGCTCTTATGGACGGAATACCCAGAACCGGTGATAATAGGTCCAAGTATTCCACCCATGGAGACTTTTTACAGAGTATAACCTTTATACAGAATTTCGAGAAAATCGACTGAAAACTATTTTTCATAAAAAGTATGCGTGGTCCTTTCAAGTCGGTAACTGCAGAGGGCTCGTATATAAGTACATAAATATCATTCATCATTGAACATAATGTATAAATACAGCACGATAAAAAAAACAAAACCTGAAGCAAAAGCATAACATTCACCTTTTATTTTGTACCACTTAACAGATACATCATTCAGTAAACAGGTGTTGATACCTCGGTAAACGATCGACTGCATGATACGCGCAGCTCAAAATCGCCGTGCGCGCATCGGTAATTAACGAATCCGTATAGCACTGCCTGCAAACTTGTGCCTCGAGGTGATCCAGGCTAATCCTAATGTCACACGTCGTACGTGTACGTGCGCTCTCGCACTACCTGCATATATACATGCGGAGCGCTCCTAGACAGTGCATTCATCATGGTTTAGATGGCGTCCAACCAGTGACAGATTGGACTGCACGCGCGTTCGCTATTATTCATCGATCACTCATACGTGCGTTCTGATTTATCTCGGGGTGCCTTCAAGGCCTCGCACGCTGCGTGTATATATATCTGGGCGTGCGAGCTCGCAATGCCATCGTCGATCCGTTATCCGGCGTGTTTTCAGCGACGGCAATACGCGCTCGAGGTGTATACCTAGAGGATCTGAAAAATCAATGCAGGACACGTGTGCGAAACGTGCGTGATTTTCAGTGAGGTATAGGTGAGGGGTTGGCAGCTCTGCTGGCATTTCGTGGGCGCGCAGACGTATATCTTCATAATGTCGACAGTTAACAATGGGTGAAGAAGTTGGCAATTCGATTGTAATTTTTTTTTCGTTAGGGTTAATACAGTAGTTTCTACTATAAAATTTATTTACTGTATGAATTTTTTGAATGAATAACTTGAATCATAACTTCACTCAATGATGGTGATTACAAACCACTTCGCTTATACTTCAAAATTTATTTTTAGAAACAATTACTGATCAGATTGCAACGAAATAAAGGCTCACTTCCAACAATATTTAATAAGAAATCATGATGCCATAAAAATCATCCCTCTTGTACCTCCCAGAAAATCCACCCCATAAATCACGCTATACTTAATAATTTCATTTCCCGGCGAAGAAGCCAATATAAGCGCTCGAAATCCTTATTGAAATTGAGCAGGCGCGGGCGCGCGATTATCAAAAAAATCCGAACAAAGCGCACTTAATTAAACACTCTTCTATACTCGTGCGAGCTCCGATATCCTTTTTCCGCACTTCTCTTTCTTTCTCCTACGCCTCACGTCCCTATTCCCTTCGCGCGCGGCGAGCCCACCGAGGGTGAGATCTTAATTAAGGGAAAACCGTTCGGATTTGACGCAAATACGCGCTTGGCCGTGGCCCCTATTGTTTCCTCCTACAATCTCACAACGATCTCGCGCACGCTTATAACACAACGGCTCATTATGGCCCACTGCAAGCCTCGGGGTGCCAAGGTGGGCGCACGCGTGCCGTCCGAAAAATCGGCGAAATTGCGTCCAAAACAATGCGGCGTTCCGTTCCCCCTATACGCGACTGCTGCGAACTTTTCTCCCGTGCGAACGAGGACGCTGATTCGTGAAAACGATCACTCGAGCGAAATGAAGCGACGAGAGGCAGCAGTACTATATATATACACGCAGAGCCAGATTAGCAGCGGCGGTGTGTATAGTCCTCGACGCGACAAATCAAACGTTATTTGATCCTCTCTGGCTCCCGCGCTCCTGACTTATACGAGTTTAGCGCTAGCGCTTGCCATAGTGGGCAGGGATTTCTAGCTCTCTACGCGGCTCGTATGAAAGAGAACTCGAGAGGCTGCGCGTGTGTTCTCTCTCTCTCTCTCTGTACTCCCGCGCGGAAAAGCTGACATGTCACGTGCCCCGGGAGAAAGGGAGAAAAAGAGCGAGAGAGAGTCGATGTGGGGGCGATGGAAAGATAGACGGATGGTGGGTTGTTCGATGAGGTTGGGTTTCAAGGTTTTTCAAAGCCCATTGAATCAGAAACTGCCCAACGATCTATGAAGTTGATGGTAATACTTGTTGCTGATCTTTAATGATCCACTCGTTATAGTAAAAACAAACGCATCACATGGTTTTTGAGG
>JAPYZO010004093.1:0-11704 GCA_030522905.1 Torymus flavipes | reverse complement strand
GGCGATCGGTCCGCGGCCCAGCAGCTGCCTCGTGCACGGGATTATTGGCTTCTCCGGTTTCGGACACCAGTTGCCCAGGTAGCTCATCTGAGGAATTGGAAAAAATTTGAGTCAGTGGTTTTCTGTATGGTGTATTTGATATGCATAAATTGTTGCGTGCATATTACTAAATGGTTCGAATCAAAATTGCCAATATCGTTACGGTATAACAGTGTTATGATTATTAAAATACTATATTGAATGTTGATGATTGAAGCATTGAGATACCTTCATTTTCTTGCTGCAATGCTGAAAGGAAATCTTTATAGTTAACGTATTTATCTAGCTGATGTTTACAATTGTTATAACACCAAATGAGCGATGATATTCCAACAAAAGCAGCTAAAATCACGATTTATGGTAGTACCGACAATTGAAAAAACGTTCAATTTTTCAGTAAGCTCAAAAAAAAGCAATTTTGATTCTGGACCAAGTAGATTTCAAAGTTCAAACATCAAAGCCGCGATTTTTGTTGGTAACGACCATTGATCATCTGAGTCATTATAGTGAAAATTTGGGTCAACAAATTTTTCATGTTGAAAAAATCACATTTTTTTGTAATAAATTTCTTGTAACTTTTTAAATATCAACTTTTCACTAATTCTAAGGTCAGATATTGAAAGGGCATGAAATTCGTGTACTTATCTCAATTTTCTTTCTTACCCATATTATTAAACGTGCCAAAAATTTGATATAAAATCTTTGACATTTAGACGTTAATGGGTAAATAATGAGATATTTGATCATAACTGTAAAGAGACAATAATTTAACTAATAAAATTAAAATTTTTATCTAAAACTTTAATATTTTAACAGTTATATAATATATTGTATAGTGTTACACAATATATATTTACTACTTCAATATCTATATCATTCAGAACTAAACCATAGTAATTGACCATACTTAAACTTAGCTATCTTAACAGTTGCAATGTCATATTATAAATAGAAATCCATCTAAAAAATATTATCCTAAATATTGAATAAAATAATTACATCCAAATCTTTACACCCGGACACCCCAACCAATAAATAAAAATCCTACACCTCTACAACAAAATATCCTGTAGATCGAATTAATAATTTATATTATAATTCATTCTAAATTCTCTCATCCATACGAAAATGAATCAAACAACACAAATCACGCATCGCCCCGAGCACTTCCTCATTGTTATCAATAAATATAAATAATCTGCGAAATTTATTACCCGGCAAAAGTCTACAAAAATCTCATCATCAAGAATGCGCCACGCGAGATATCCCATCACATTCGTAGATTTCTCTGCAACATCGCACCGCCAGCTGATTAATGACCCAAAAAGCTACGACGCGCGCATAACTAACGCTGTCATTATACTTCCAGGAACCAGGAATAATAAATATACCCCGTTATAAACGGCTGGACCGTACAGTGATGTCATCCCGCGCATGAGAAATCATTACGACGTCTCTTACGCAATACGCCTGTATATTCGGCGTGTATGGTTCCGGAAAGATGCAGCCGATCTTTTTTTTACGACTGTCGCACGGCTGCGTTAAATAGGCGAATTATACACGACGATCCTCTCTCTCTCTCTCACTCTCTCTCTCAAAAATTTTCTATACACACATACACGCGCGGGTTCAGTTACCGAATACTTTCACCTTTTCGTTATTTCACAAGTTTTCATTATATGGTAAACCGCGCCGTGCGCGCGACGCGAGTGAGAGAGATAGAGAGTGAAAACGGCGTAATGATTTTCGAATTGAATTTTAGCCGCTCCGATTCGCTTGATTAACGAGGAAGGGGTGGGAGGGGAGAAGAGTCGTGTAAGCAGTAATTAATGGGAAGTCGTGTAAGAGGCTGAGGTTTGTAGCGGAATTATATAGGTATCTCGTTAAAGGCTGGATGGATACTTCCGAGGTGATCTGTTTTTCAAATTTCGTATAATGCGGATGTATAAGGTATAAGGTTCGTTTAGAAAGTTCACAATCAATCTACTTCACCGAAAACAAGTCAGCGCTGCCTTTGTCAAGAACGACGTGTGACAGGTGGATCGGTAGTTAAGGAGTTATTGAAAATTCTCTACGATTAGCATTCGTAACAATAGTATACTTTTATATAAGATTATACAGGCGGGTATTTATATAGTAATCCACCGCGAGTGGTAGCAATAGTTTTGAATGAGTGCAGGTCTATATGATCATAATTTCATTTCGATATCATAAATATTGAATTTGACTGTCATGCCTAGAATAGGAAAGCGAACAAATAGTTGGAAAATTTCTACTTTTTTTTTATAAGTTTACATATAGAAGTGTTAATGGTAAAATCTAAATCATTAACCACATTTTCTAACCATCTTTGCTAATTCATTGAAAGTGAAATTAAAACTATTAAATTAGCTTAATATGTGTCAAAATATTGCAATTAAATATTATTTTCATTTAAAAAAATTATTCTCACCTCCTAGCAATTTTTAAAGGAAAAAGAAATTACCCGATTGACCGTATCGTGGGCAGCTGGACACCGATCGAATATCTCATTCTCGCTGGGCATGATGGGGCTGGGCTTGTCCCCGTCGCCGCCAAAGTAGCTCAGATTGTACGTGGTGCAACCCTCGAAGCCGCAGTCCTTGTTCAGAAGATTCTCGACGCTCTTCTGCCTGATGGGCTTCACCTGCTCGGGACAGCACTGCGGCCAGTAGCTGAGCTTGTACGTCGTGTAGTTGTCGAGCGGCGTCGTAGGTTTGTGGTATTCGGGTTTTCGTTGCCAGGGATGAATTTCCTGCGCGAGGGAAAATTTTAGAGTGTTTGATGGTAATTCAAAACCAAAATGTAGATTTTTCAAGAGATGCTGGTGTGTTTAAAACATCGGAGTCTTGTTTCGGAATTTTTGAAAAATGTATTAATGATTTCGAATTCAACTCTGTTGAAGAACAACGGATGGTAAAAATAATTGGTAGTTATGATTATAATAAAATTAAAAAAGAAGAGAAAAAAAAACAAATGCACACTAAATGTAGGTAAGCACAGTGTGGAAAAAAGTTAGTACAAAAGGTTTTACAAAAAATATGCAGTGTCTAACCAACTGTCAAACCAAAAATATTACGATGCTTTATAATGAAGTTTGCTACAAAAAAAAAATTAATCAATAAAGATATAAAAATTTGCTACAGAAAATTTTTTTTCTAAATTCTACTTTTTTTGTTGAAAAATTTATTATTCTCCACAGTAGGCTTATATATACTTTTTAAATAATAATTTTCATGATTTTGGTAGTAAATTTTACTTTTTAAATAATGATTTTTATGATTTTTGTCCAGTCTGCAGATTTACAAGACGGTACATGACAATTCTCGCAAATACTTTTGCAGTTTTTACTAAACTATTTTTCAGCTTATAGTTACTAGAATGTTTATAGCTACTATAAGTAATAAGAATTAAGAATAATTAATTTGAGCTCAAATCATTCTTGAAGGCCAATTAACTTCGATCACGCTATATAGCCTATACCAATTTCAGCTTAGAAACTCAAAATCTAATTAGTCATTCTAAATCACCGAACCTACTTACATAATTCGGTTTTTCTCCGTCACTATGTATATCCCTAATTAATCATCATCCTATTAACGAAACACCCATTGCGACACAATTGGCCTAACGAAACTTTTCCACAAATCTAACAACAACAGCGATCGTCAGAATTTGAAAAAATCTTACGCGCTCGGGCCGCTCATCAGGAAAGAAGCTGAGCTTGTACGTGGTGCAGCCCTCGAACGGCACATCCGACTTCTCGTAGCACCTCAGCGGTGCGAACGATTTCACCGGCTCCAGGCAGTTCGCGCCGAAGTAGCTTTGCTTGTACGTAGTGTGGTCTGGGTGAACCCGAATAAAAAAGAATCGTGATGAAGAAGGAGAAGAAGAAGAAGCGGGTACTTGACTAATGATAATGGCGAATGTACCATCAAGGTTTCCACGAGGCATGCACAAGTTGCCGCTGTACTTTATCGGCTTCTCCTTGGCACCGTACTTCCAGGTGAAGTCGCACTTCTGGGTGGTCTTGTCGCCGATGGGCCCGCGGCCAAACAGACTCCTCGCACACGGCAGGATCTTCTCCTGGGGCTTGATGCACCAATTGCCCAAGTAACTCATCTGCGATGATATTTTGTCGTTTAACGTTAAATTTTTTTTTTCTATCGATGGTATGTAGGTACTTTGTGCGTTGTCTCGTCAGCGAAAGGACCTTCGGCGACTGTAAGACATCCCTCTGGTAAGATCGGCTTTGTTTCTACTCTGGGACCCGGCCAGTAGGATAGTTTGTACGTGGTTTCCTCTTCCATCGGGATATCCGGTCGATCATAGCACTGAATAATTATCATATCATATATTTTGTTGAGTAATTGAGAGTTAAATGGATTGTGTATAAGGGTTGATTGGTAAATGGGAAACTGCTTGCCTTGATTGGACGAAATGGTTTCGGGATCTCTGGTTGGATGTATCTCTGCAGAGAAGGAAAATTGAATTTTATTTCGATTGAGCGATGTTCGTGTAGAAACATTTTTACAATTCTTTACTCACGTAATGTGTGAATTGAGGAATTTTGCAACAGCAACAATTGCAGCATTCATCGTGACCTTGCTGAAGTGGAAACGTAAAATTTGTTTGTCATGAAAAATTAACAAGTTATTAAAGGTCGTCGAGATATTTTCTTACTTTTATCTTGTTTCTAATTTCGATTACTGAAGGTGCCTTTTCGCGTGGATGTCTACAATTCAAGTAAAACTTTTGCGTAAATTATATTATAAAAAAAGTAATCGAATAAACTTACGGTTCTTCTAGGCAAATTTCCATTTTAGCGATAAATTTAGATGATTTCCAAAAGAAAAGGAAAATTAAGTGTGATCACGAGAACTACATAAATGAAAATTTTGAGCCCCTATACGCCCGACGAATTTTTCAAGTAAACTACCGCAAAATTTACATAAAGGTTAGTGATGGAGAAAAAAACAATAGAATGAATATTTATATAAGCATATATTTACAATTCACAATTTATATACTTAGTTGCATCATTGTTAATAAGTTATTCTAAAAGTATAATAAGAAGGTGAATGAATGAAGAAATACAATAAATATCTTTAGAAAAAGTTTTGATCACTTTTACGCTTTATTCATTTTTATCACGCTTGGTAAAAAAACCAAAATACATTTTATTCGAGAAGAGACAGAAAAGTGTCTGCGTCCTTCCGCTTATATCATTTATCACATTCAATCGACAAGTAATCAACATTGTTCTTTTTTTATAATGAAAATAGTTTACAACAATCGTTATACGCTTAAATAAACGAAAATACCTAAATTAAAATAATATCAATATCAATATTCGACTTTAAAGCCCAGTAGCATTTCATATAACGAAAAGAAAAATCAATTATCGAACAGAAAAATAGAACTTACTTTAAGCGTGTGTCAGCTAGAAAAAAAAAACGTTGTATCGAACGCGCAGAAATCTTATCAAACAGATCAAAACGAAATGTACCTTTCTTATAACGCTCTCTCTTCAAGGTAAAATAATAATAATAATATTAATAAGTTCCTTACGATAGCTAAAAAAAAAAAGAAGTAAACCCTCGTGTCAGTACGATTATTTTACGACGGCGCGAACGCGAAGGTTCGACGATCGCAAGTGGCAGTCAGTTTAATGAAAAGATATTCCGAGCGGGTCATGCTCGCGGCTACATATATATTCATATATACGTATACAATAAGCACAGTACGGCACTTCTAAAACTTCTTTGTACGCGGTGTATAATAATAGTTTAGTAGATTTTTTTTTCATCAGAGCTATAAATAAATAGATGCAAAGGAGAAATTGATACAATGTTTCTCCTCTCTTGTATTACTCGCGTGTCAGTATGTGTCATACACGTGCTTTACACAATTGAAACCTTCATTTGGTACAATGAAGAAAATGTTTACGCTTTAAATATAATTTTTTATATTTATAAAAAATATAGTCCTCGTGGGGTACACGAAAATTTGTGTAACAACGCAAAACTTCCGCGCGATTTTGATATTTTTGCCTGCTCTCGCATTTTCAAAGAGCCAATTCTGCTCCAAGAGCTTCGGTACAAAACACATTGTTAGAATACTTCGAACAGTCGCAACAACAATTTAGTAAATTCATCTTCCTAAACAAGTAGATAACAATAAAATAGTGATTAGATTTTGATTGAGCATTTTACACATGTTTCTCGACTAATAAATATTCGCATATATATCGTTTCTACAAAACATTCGAAGGTGATAATTTAGTAAACACCAAAATAATCAATATAAAAAATACATAAATAATTTAGTTCGTTTTTAGAATCAACAATGTTCTAAATATTTTTTTCGCCTAAACGACTCGACACAATAAATTAATTTAATTTTGATATGTACATATTTTCAAAAGTATAATAAAAACGATTTCATGCAGTTCAGCACTCCAATAAATTTCCTAAAGCTCTTGATACTTTTGATTAATCACGATAAAAACCGTCAAAATTTATCCCTGAAATTCTAACAATGCTTCTTGCCTCTTTCATCAAAAAAGAAAACAACATCTCTCCTTAATCCTCGGAAGCCACGTGAAATTCTCACTCAATAACAACAATCCAACGTCACTCGTTACATAAATCCCCTGTTGCGCCTTCGTTTCATTCAACAACAGCTCTGAAACATCGACGCATCGAACGCCAGTCGCGTGACTGCTTGTCGTCTTCCTCATCTAAGCGAGCGAGAGGCCGAATCTCTGGGCTATTTGAGGCGAGTGGGTGGTAGCCACGGCCAAGAGCAGTGGCAAATCTGCGGCATCCACGTCGAGGAAGCTTGTGAGGTTGCCGACACTCGCGTCGTCCAAATCGGCAGCCAGGAGGAACTCAGCAAGCGTTTCACTGCGCAGCCACATCTCGCGCAACCGGCTCTCAAGCAGTTTTATACACTGTAATAAGTATAATAGTAAGTATATGTGGGCGCGGAAAGGCGAAGCGCGTGGTTGCTTGACGTAACGAAGTTATTTTGAAGTTAGGCTACATGTATACATATCGTTGAAAATTTACCTGCTCGGGCGAGCGGTACTCCTTCCACATGAACGCGAATGCCTCGAGCATGTTGGACACGAGCCTGGACATGCCGACGGGCATCGGCGCGTCTCCGCTGAAATTGTTTGATAGCAATCCCACCTGCCAGTTATCCAGATCTCCCAGTATACATAACGCTTCGGACACTGGTTGATCGACCAACGGAAACTTCGCTTCAACCCCCAGACCTTCGCGAATCGGCCACCACCATTCTTCGTTCTCCTTTATTCGTTGTTTTTCCGGGTCGGACAGAATCTCCTTTGACAATAGCGGCTGATCGTTGGCTCTCCGGCGGCCCTTCTTCTTTCGCTTCGTAAAACCCTGCACGACCATACCCCACGTGTATCCGGAGGACGGGTCGTGGTGGTTGGCTGGATTTCCGATTACATTTGTCACTTTTGTGCTGAAGAGGCTCTTGGAGAAGCCCACGCGCTCTGTTGATTTTTTCCGTAATGGTGGCGGAACTTTTTTCGATCTGAAAGAATAGAATGGACGGGTTTATAGAATGGATTGAATGATTCATTATATTTTATAGAGAGGGCGTATGATAAATGGCTGAATTGTCGTTCACGTTACGCTTTCTAGGCTTTTGCATTTTTCAGACTTTCTCTGGTAGGATGACGCGCAGTTACAAGATTAATGTGTGTCACTAGAAGAATTACCGATAGACATATAGTGATTCATTAAGATTAAATTTAAATTAATAACGTCATTATCCTACTTTTAGATTAGCGTGATTAATAACATTTTAATTAATGCACATGTATTTTTCCCAGGGGTCAGAATATAAATGTATTTAGATAGTCTATAAAAGAAGCGTATTTATACTACAAACATTTTTGTTATCCATCAAAATCCTAAAATAATAATCACCTGGGCATTGGCAGCTCGATGATACAACTCGCCTCGATCAGCGCCTCCAAGCTATTTGTCCTCAGCACCCTCGAGCTGGTAGTCGAACTCGTCGCACATCCCCTTAACACCTCAGTGGCGTTCGTTGGTGTTTCCAGCAATAATTTGCTATTCTCGAAGCCTTGGGACGAACTCGCGTAGCCTCTTCTGCATTTGAGACACACCCCAAAATCATCCTCGCAGCCTGTCGACGGCTGCATATTCTTCGATGACTCGGGGAAGTTGCGCTGAATGATTTTGCGCAGTACGCCTTCGGGTAGCTCGGCCGAGGTGCTCGGTACCCGAGTAAATGTGTATGAGCACTGGCATTTACAGGTGGATTTGAGACGCTCGCGGATGGAGAGGTTGCTCTTGTCCTCGCCACCCAGGGTGAAGTATACCTGTGTCTTTACCGTGTGTGACATGTCGTCCAGGGCTGGAGGGAAGACCAACGATTGCTCGTCACTGTAATTGATGATGTCCTTTTAGTATTCGAGTAGATAAAAAAATATTTGAGGATGTAGTAGATTTCAATATACTAAGTTTTTACTGTTTAGGAAACCTTTGAAGTAAGATGATCTATATCTTTATAATTATTGTAATAAATGAAGAATGAAACAAATAATGAAAGAAACTATTAATAAAACATTATAAAATACAAAGGCTGTAGAAGAAATATAATACTTCAGTAAAGAACAATTTAAATCATATTTAAAATTCGAAGAGAACAATAAAAAAAACTTTAACTTTGTAATAAAACTATCTTTCAAACTAAAAAAAGGAATAAACTTACAAAATCTTAAAATTCGGATCAAAGTTCTCTATCCCGCTGAGCTTATTATGCCGCCTAAGCGTCGTTATCTTTTCATTTAGAACACCCTCGTCAATTTCCTCATTGCTATTCGACTTCTCCAGGTCCCTCAGCAGCGCGCTCTCCTTGTACACCTTACTCTCGTCCTCGTCGCTAACAATGATCTTCACCTTGCTAGCAGTCTGCCTCTCCTCAACAACGACAACCGTGTCATCCTTGGCATACTCGTTGAGATTCTTCTGCAAAGTGCTGCTACGCTTGAGCTTCTTAACGCCGACTTCCTCGCATGCTACCGCCTCCTGCTTCGCATCCTCCACGCAGCTGGTTTCGAAATCCCCGTACTCCGGACTCTTACATGGCTCCTCTTTCGTTTTACTCAGCGATAACACCGTCTCCGTCTCGCCGTTCGTGAGTTCCAGCTTCTTGATACGCCGCAACGACGAAGATTTTCCGCTACGTTTCCCAGAGGAGGACAATGAAGAGGAGGTGGAGCTGCTCGAACAGGGTTGTTGCTCGAGAGCTGGGTTCTTGCGGAGTGCTCGTTCGAGGATGGCGATCGCCTCTTGCACGTCCTCCTGTAAGGGGCAACGACACTCCTGGCGCTTTTCCACAAGACCACTGCGCAGGAAGTAGGAGAGGAAGTTCAGGGTCGACTCTATCTGGTTTGCCTTCTCCGGATCGCCTGCTATCACCGTATGTGCGGTGCGAGCTGGCGTGCCCAGGGCTCCAGACAAGTCGTTTAATTGTGCCCAGAGAGGGTTGCACGGGTATTGCTGCTCTAGAGTTTCCACCTGGAAAATAGGTGTTAGGTGTAAATGGGATAAACCAATCACTTCTTTTTAATTTAAGTTAAAACTGATACTAAAATAAAGTTCTATATAATATAAGTAAATTTCTTATAAATTAACTTATGTTGCTTTATTTAGAAATTAAATGTCGGTGCCAACTGGAATTTAAAGGAAAGCCTCTTCCCTTGAATCGGTAAAGAATTACGAGTACTGGCCATAACATCTCATTTCGAGTCGACAATATAATAATAAACAATAGAATATATTCAAACTTCTAAAAAGTGAGAGTAGATGTAAGGCCTCTAACAAAGTTGTCAACATTTCTTATTTTTAGACAATGCACGTGAGTGCAGAGCCCAACCAGAAATAACCTGCTTGGGCTTTATTTATCATCGAAATATTCATAATATACTCACCAGTTGTCGGTTGCGACGCGGAGGCGCCGTATGTACCCAGCCCAGGTGATGCGTAAGAACGGCCGTTACGATGGTACTTAGAAAGCTGAAATACATCATAAAGCCATCAAGATGACAATCCCACACACACGCTTTTCTGCATAGGCAAACAATTTCTAGCGGCTTCGAGACTAAAACGGCACGTGATGCATTATTGCGCTGTTGCGGACAACCGTTATGTGAATGTATTAGCGACATAAAAGCTTACGGCAAAATCAGTGTAGAAATAAGTTTTAGTATTAACAATGTTTTTGCCTTTTTTATTAGAAAATGGTAGGTAGCTTTTGCGAGTAAAATTTTTCGTTATGCGATCGCTAGTTTTTAACAATTAGTGTTAAAAAAAACTAAAATAATCATTTTAAAACAAAATATAAAATATCAAAATATTCTGTAAAATTATTTAACCCTTTCCCTCACTTTAATCTTTTGAAACGTTTTAGTACCAATGTATTTTTTTTATATTATATATTATACTATTAACTTTCTCTTATCTTTTACTCCATTTTTAAAGAATTTTTTTTAAATGTAGGTAAATACGATACTATTACTCTCCCTCTAGAAACAAAAAAAAAACTTTTACATATTCGTGTCGTCATTATCAGAGATCACGCGCTACAAACAAAACACGCAAAGAACCTTACAAATTCGTCGACTTCGTGTCGAGCTCCTCGAGCAGCCGGCACATCTGCTGCATGCTCCTGTACACGGTGTTCACCTGCACGTCAACAGGTAGGGTCGAGTTCAACAGAAGATCATGCCACAAAAGAGGCGTAGCAACCTCCGGCTCGAGACTCATTAGCAGACGAAGTAGTCGCATGGTGCAGGAGCTAGAGGCACGGTAGAGGCGCATGACAAGGCTGCGCTCCGGGCCACGGCTCTCCATGCAAGAGTGACGTAGACGGTCAAGCATACCCTCGAGTAATGCCGCGTGCTCCAGTAGCCGGTCGCTCATCTCTCTGTGAATGTAAAGAGCAAGCTGTGTTTATTAAATATTTTTTTTTTGTACTGAAAGTTGCAAAGAACGTTTGGTTGTGTGTCCTTAGTACGTGCTTCAAAGTCCAACGTCCATAGCGATATTCAAAATATAAATATTTGACTTCAAAGTTTTAGCGTACTCCCCGTACCTACTCCGGACTCTTACATGGCTCAAACGATAAGGGAAACAAGTGTACAAAGCTCAAGTTTTAAGAAATTAACGTTTTTTCTAGATTAAGACTGGAGATTTTATTTGGGCGTTTAGTTATTCTTAGAATAGGTGTCTAAAAATAACATCAACGTAACATACACAATGGTCTAGCAAATCTACGATAAGATGACTAACCTTCCTTATCGAAAAATTCTAAGTACGTCGCACTTTAATAAAAAAAAAATCTCGATTCAGTTCAAATCAACTATCATTAATCCGGTGAAAGTTAACCGCCGCGATAACACGCTTAAAAATCCAATACACAGATATCGAGATATACACACACATACATCATCGAACTCACGAGACTATGAATCATCATCATCCTCGCGTTATCTCATTCCCCGCGCCTCGCCAATCACAAGTTTTCGCAATTCCTCGTAGTTACATCAACACACGTGATAAAAAAAAAAAAAAACAAC
>JAPYZO010004092.1:0-11952 GCA_030522905.1 Torymus flavipes | reverse complement strand
GGGGGGTAAAGAGAACGCGCGGGGAAGGTCGAAATTTCAATTTTGGACGCGGCGGCGGCGATTTATCGGACGAATTGCGATAAGAAGTCGGAGGGGAGAGAAGGGGGGGAGCGAGGAATTTATGAGGCGGGCATGGATTTGGGTTAGCGAAGTGTTTTTAGGCTGGAAGGATAGAGAGCAATATGACTTTCGATCTACATGAGTGTAAGAGAATCAGCGGAATGGTCGCGCTTTCTTCTGTACAATGTTAAAAAAAAGGGTTTTTGGAACAAAGTGATGGGTAAAAAGAAATGAGGCGAATGAATATGTATTTATGCAATATAGTGGTGAGAGGTCATTTAGAGGCATAAAAAAATATAAAACTTTAATAAAAATTATTAGATTAAGTAGACGAAACAGTTACAAAAACGATAGACGAGTCTAAATAGTCGATATATTTCTTATTTTTATTTCCATTTTTTTTGTCTGTCTATTAACTTTTTCAATATTTTATTTAGAATGTTGTTACAGATTCCGAAAATCTCAATTTCAATTGTGTACTTAATAATCAAAATTCAATTATAACCTCTATTTACAACTCTTATACTTTATATCTAACCGTAACGTCCCCGCTACCAAAAATTAAAATTTTCAGTTCAATCATTTCCTTGCCGTAGCTATTCGTCAGCAGCGTGTTGACCAAAAAACACGATCGCTAATGACAAAACGAGCCACGCGCTGACTGTTAAATAGCCCGGGTGAAAATCGATGGCAGAAATTAGGCGGCGCCTAATTAACGCTCGTGTAGCGCAGTAGCCGTGGGGATTTTTGGGATTTTAATGCCTGTCGATCAGGAGGGATTATTGGCAGTGAATATGGTTTACGGCCGGTTGACGATCAGATTTGTCTTTCCAGAGATGAAAATTTAAATTTTTGAAAATTATTGAAAGGAAGTTTTATTTTATACTGAAATAACAGGATGGCATTCATCGTATATAATATATTTTAAAATAATGCATTTTTTGGCGGATAAATATTTTTTTTTACTATTTTGGAGTAAAAATATATGTGTAAAATTAAAGCACAAGTCGAGATTTTTAATACGTGAGGACGATGTTTTTCACACACACACACACACACACACACTCTCTCTCTCTCTCTCTCTCTCTCTCTCCTTCTCCCCTCCCCCCTCTCTCTTTCTGTGTGTGCTTCTGTGAAGCCCGTTTCTCTTTTTATTTTCGGCTCCACGCGGGCTTTTGTTGCGCTTTAATTAAGCGAAGCGAATTTCAAGCTTGAAACTTGATTCTCATTTGCACGCCCGAAGCGGAAAAAACTCTCTCTCACTCTTGCCGAGGGTAAAATGTCCGTGTATATATATCCGAAAAATATTTTCAGTGCGTTCGACAGATTTTTAATGGATTAGTTTTTATATTTTAGCGAAAGTAGATAGATGACAGCGGGAAAATTGAATTTTCGGCCCCTACTCGAGGCGACTAATTGAAACGGCAATATTTAGTTCATTATTTGTGAAACTCCGCGTGTACGTATCGGCATCCGCTTCATTGTCAAAAGGCATAATTAACGAAAATTCGCATAGTCCGACGATACTTTTATTAAGAATAGCGAAAATTCGAGATCTATCGTGACTACCCTTCGTAATTTAAAGCTGATATAATTAGATTCAACTATTATGGCTTATGTACATATATACGCAGTCATGCCGAGTATCGATGAGTCCGATGAAGAAATGAAACGAACGTCCGATCCGGAGGAATTTAATTTATTTCTCGTGCACATTCCGCTCTAGCCGGGGCACCTATGCGCTCGCGTGTACGATCACCTACTCCATCTGTGTATTCGAATAAATTAAATTCCTTCCGATCGCTGCCTTTAAATTCATTTCTTCGGCAAAACAATTTGTTGCGCTCGTCAAATATTTTTGATCGGATATGGCCTTTACGTTTAACAATGTGATAATATCCAAAATCGGTTAGAAATATTGTTATGTATGGGAAAATTTCTTCGTTTGGAGCATTTATTCTTATTACTTCTCTAGTTCCCATCATAGTTATATAACATATAGCATAACAGAAAAAAGTTTTCTATAGGAAGAAGCAAAAGATATACTCATTACTTTGAACTATATCTCTATTATTTTTAGAATTTAAGATGATTTTGAGAGACTTGAGGGAATATATAAGCTGTAAAACAAAATCATTATGACGTGTTTGGTTTTGTTCGGGATTGTAGTACCCTAAGTGCCCGCTAGATGGCTAGCGCCAACGTGCTGCCTTCAATGAAAAATAAAGAACCACGGTGGCTCAGCGGTAGCGCGTCAGATTCGGGACGTAAAGATCTCGGGTTCGATTCCCGCTCCCGTAAAAACGCCGACACCACTGAAACACGAATGTTTCATGTGCTTTATTTCACCGTGGTGTCGGTGGTTCGGAACCCACTTGAAACTGTAGGTCCAGTAGTTGAGAGTTAGCGTCCCCTACTATCTATAGGCTTCGCTAACGAACAGAAAAAATAAAAAATGAACTTGAACCCTGGCTGATATGACCTAGTTATCGGAGCCATTCAACCCCACAAACAAGCAACAATGAAAAACATCACCCCGAGTGATAAGTGGGGGCCTGAAATCATTATTTTTGCACTGCTTACTTATTACCTATACCTTGCTTTACGTTTGCTTTTGCTGATAATACAAGAAGGTCTCGCATTATTAGTTTGCTATTGCCTATACCTTACCTATTGCTTTATTTACTTGCTCGAACGTATTTTACGTTTATGACATAATTTGCATCAACTTTACTTGCGAGTGGGTTGGTGCAAAGATTCTCTAATATTAAGCGTCACTCCAATTTATTTCTTCTCGCTGACAAACCCTGACAATATAAATTCTCGCATACGTTCAATTTTATACATCTTTAAATTGTAAAGTTAAGTGATATGGTCTTTCGAAACATCCTAAAATGTAGTAATAAAAAAGCTTGTTTAGCGTGTACTATATACGAACCTTTTATGGCATCCTTAAGTCTTTTTTCCGGGAAAAATGTTTAATAATACAAAAAAAAATTAACATGTAAAAGACACGGTTACATATTCAGAAGATCTTTTCGCGATAACCAGCAAAAGTGCCTACGATGAACTTCCAACCCAGATAATTTTTATCCCACTCAGTCTTCAAAAACCACTCTTCTACCCCAAACCCCATCATCATAAACCATCCATCTCCTCTCTCAACCGATTGACGTGCTCGCTATCTTAAAACCACTGCCTTTCCACTCGAAAGCATTCCGGTGGCACGCGGCGTCCTTATCTAACCATAGGGAGGGGGAGGGCCAGCTGTGCGAGTCGATCGCGCTAATAAGCGCAGGCGCGCGGGCGAAAATAGTCTCGTTCTCTTGGACGCATGACGTCAGCCGTGAAAGTAAAGCGCGCGCTTTACGACGCGAATGTTGGAATTTCTTTTCTAGCCGCAGCAGTACCAGCTTGCTTGAGATAAGTTTGACGGAGGCTGAAAGAGTGAGCATCTGGAGATTAATTTTTATTTTTATCGACGTTTCTGGAGAATTTATTAGGTGAGAGCTTTGATTTTGATTTTTTTTTTATACTTTTGAGTGTTATTATTACAATAATAGTATTTACTCTGTTCACAATTATTAAAGTAATCTTTGCTTTGCAGAAAGTTAATGAAATATTACGTAGGTGCGAGTTCGTGCAAGCACTTCTGTTGAGCTCAACATTACATTAATCCAGAAAATATAGCCCTACAGCCTGATCTACATAATTCACAAAGCTTATCTTGTTATCAAAGTATATTTACGATGATTTATATAATTGAGATCTAAGTGATATAATTAAAGCAGCAATGGCTTTTACCTTTCGACCCTAGTGCGGAGTACAATCCTACAATCGCATTACAGTTATTAACATAGGTAATTTTTAAATTTGGCGTAGTAATATATAACATTTATTTGCGCGAATAAACGAACGAGACCAGTATATAACTTATAAAATTCGGTCGGGATAATGTGTTTATTTGATAAATGCACAGGCATAAATTATTGCTCCTCTCTCGACTACATAAGTTTGCGATTACATGTTTCGGAGTTGTACCTATCGGGACAAATTTCACCTATAGCCGTAAACATTCTGTTTTATTTGCACCGATAAACATAACATCTTTCTTCTACACTATTTTACTGAAGCACTCAAGCTACGGAAGCACTACAATTCCCATCGCACTCTTACGAACCCATCACTTTTCAAAGCAGCAGTAGCTCTTTCCTCGCAACCGATCATCTCTCTCCCTGCACGCGATGATAAAAATCACTTTCGCTCCGCGTCTCATTTCGCCTCCTCCGATATTTGCACGCGGGACTAATGAAAGCGCGGGGCAAACACGAGAGGGTCTACCCTAGCTGTGTACACGTCGTCTTTTTTTGCGGACCTCGATCGCCAAGTATATCGTGGGTTTTCTAGTAGAAGTTTGCGGTTTTTCGAGAACAATACAATTGTATAGCTTAGAATTTCAAGATGTTATTGAAATTGTTGAGAAAATAAAGGGTGACTTTCGCTCGTGCATGATTAAAAGTACCTTTATTAGTGACTACTATACGAATGGGATTTAAAGAAAAAGTCATAATTTATTCGGTTCAAATACAACTCATTTAATTTGCTTAAAGTGCTGGTTAAGTAATCAATTACTTCTTCGGTAGACATTTGACAGGCATTTTATTCTGCTTTGTTAAGCTTTTGCGGACGTACTTGTACTTTGTTATTTAAAAATACTTATACTTATGACTTGAAACAGTTCGATAATATGTACTCAAGAAATAATTATATCTCTTTAATGAAAAATTCTAATTACTTCTAAAATAAAAAAATCCCGTACCATACAAAAAATCGTAGACGAAGCCCAGACATGGCAAGGATCAATCTTAAATTTTCCCCAACTCTCTTCCTTCTCGACCGAAGAAACTGCTACAGCCCGACGAAAGGGGTATAGATATAAGAGTAGGGGGAGAAAGCGAGAGAAACCTCGGACGGACGGACAGCTGGACGGCTGCTTGCGCGCGCCATTATTGCTTCCGAGATTGGCGCAGGACGTATCGTGGAAATATTGCGTTTCGCGGTGGCGTGCAAAAAACGAGTAGAGGGAGAAAAGACGGAGATGTAATAAAGGCTTGCACGCACGCTCGCACGCATCGATGTTATATGAGACTGCAGCGTAAGAAGATTACCGTATTGTAGTTGATGAATGTGATTTTTCTTCAGGAGACGGAGTCGCGAAAAGATTTGGGTTCTTTTGTGGATAGAAATGAAAGATTAGAAGGAGCGATTAATACATTCTATTGTTATTGAAAAAAAGATTCTTTTGTTTTTGAACTGTATGCTGTATATTAGTTATTATTGCCAGTTGTCGGTTCTGGTCTCGTAAAGACCTCCTTCCTCGACTGCCTGGCCACCCTGTCCGCTATTTCATTTCCTTTTATTCCTGTATGGCACGGCAGCCAGAAAGTGGTTAGTGGACGGCTTTCTGCCAGCCGATTCAGGGTCCGATAACAATCGTACACTAGCCTCGAGGTAGTTATGTAGGTTCTAAAAGCCGCGATGGCGCTCCTACTATCTGTGCCGATATGTGGGTGCCCTTCACCGAGCCCCGCTTCTGGCCAGAGAGTGCAGTTCAGAACCACTACCAGTTAAGCTTGCAGTACTGTCGCGTACCGCCCCAGTGTAAAGGTGCACCCCCTTCTCCCTCTGCGGCGGTAGACTCCGGCACCTGTTCCATCTACCCCTTTGTATCCATCTGTATACCAGATTTTACCGTTGGCTGGTAGCTTCTCCCGGTCTGTTACCCAGTCAGATTTATGCCCCAGGCTGATCCGGTACTTTCTATCGAACATAAATGCTTTGGTCATCTTATCGTGGGGCATCATGAAGACGCCCCCGGATTTCAAGACCTCTGGTATTATGCCCTGGAAGTTCTCCCTAGAGTCTTTTCTGACCCTGAGCAGTCCTCTTGCAGCAGCAGCAGCAATGGTCAGGTGGAGAGGCTCCATACATAGTGCAGTCTCTAGGGCGGCCGTTGGCGTGGACCTTCCCGCTCTAGTGGTGCACCATAGTACCAAGCCTCTCACCCTTCCCAGCTGACCTTCTGCTGTTTCCAGATGGGTTCTATTCCACCAGACCACCGCTGCATAGGTAAGTCGGGGCTTTAGAATTGCATCATACAGCCACTTCATCGCTACTGGTTTTAGTCCTCAGTTTCTACCCATGGCCCTTCACAGTTGCCATAGGGCTGCGGTGAATTTCCGGCATTTCTTCTCTAGGTGTTTCGCTCATGTCCGCTGACTGACCATGGTAACTCCTAGATATTTGACCTTTTTGGATAGCTTGAGCGCATTCTCATTGAGTATCAGTTGGCAGGTTATATCCCACTTATATTTCCTGGTGAACACCATGCCCTCAGTTTTGTCTGGGTTGATTCCGAGGCCCGTGCTCCTACACCAGGCTTCTACAATCCGTAAGTCTCCCTGTGTGAGTCCTACGAGGGTGTATAGGAAGGGTCTGCGCCTTATGATCAATATGTCATCGGCGTATTCCACTATCTGACATCCCTCCTCACTAAGGTTTGTTAATAGATTTTCCACTACCAGGCAGTATAGAAGGGCGACATGACCCCACTTGCGGCCAGCCCGAGGAGACATCGCCCCTTACTGTCGTGTTGCCTTTGGTCACTTCTAGTTGTCTGTGTTCGAGCATATGGCTCGTCCAGTCTACTAGCATTGAAGGCACTCCAAACCTCATCAGGGCATCGCTAATGACGCCTCTTGATATATGATTGAACCCCTTCTATGTCCGTGAAGGCACCGACAGCAAAGCCTCCATTCTCCAGCTAGGGCTGAATTAGCTGCATCGCCCTTTGCAGGGCTGTCTCCGTGGACATACCTGCCCTGTATGCGTCTTGACCCGCATGGAGCGGGCATATCAAGCGGAAGTGCTTCGAAGAGGTGTATCCGCGTTTTCCTGGTTTTGGAATGAACACCACCCTTGCACCTTACCAAACGGCGGACACATGCCCAAGCATAAGCCTCGACCTGATCATGGGCCCATCTAGGACGTTCTCCACCTTCGTCAGGTGCACGGGGCATATCTCTTCCGGTCCAGGTAATTTATATGGTTTAAAGGAATTTATGGCCCATTTAATCCTTTCCGGGGTCATTATCTGGTTTGCCAGTTTGCGATTCTGGCATCATATCGGCGCCCTGAAGCGCTTACCGCTCACCTTCGTTTCCCCTTCTGAATCGACCCTTCCTGATTCCTCTCAGTAAAACTGGGGAAGTGTCCATTTATCAGGCAATTCAGAGTCTCCTCATCTGATGTGGATAAACTGCCGTTTGGGAGCTTTAGAGAGTCAAGGACTCTGGATTGCTTGACAGCATTTTGTTCAGTCTGGCAGCCTCGGCCCCTCCGTCGACTTCCTCTCAAAAGGAGCCTCACTTCGTCTGTTGGGCCTTCCTAATTTCTTCTCTGTATCGATCCCTCTCCCGGTTATATTTCTGCCAGCAGAGAGGGTCGTTGCGTTTTCTGGCTTTTCTAAGAAGGGCTCTAGTCCTTTGCCTGAAAGCAGCCAGACCACCATCTAACTTGGCCTCTGGACTTCAATTTCGTAAGTTGGCAGTTGTTATGGTATGCATTCAGCATCTCGTCCTTCACCATATTGGCGGCCGCCTCTAACATGGGTATGTTGTCAATTGCTTTAGGGAAGCTCCTAAGGGATTCTGCCAAATCTGCTGAATAGTTTATCCAGTCCGTGTCTCTGGGATTTCTTTTACATTGGGGTCTCTCACTACCTCTTCTCTTTGCGACGCTGGTTCGTCCTGGATGGATTCTCCTCTGACTACCGAAGTAGAAAGGCCGATGACCTCGGGTGTCCCCGACATTTCCTCTGGTATGGGGGCTGCTGCAGTGTGGGGCGTTAGGGATGACTCCCCTCTTCCTCCATCTTTCCAGTTGCCTCCCATAGTTTTGCTATCAAATATTTTTCCATTTGAGTCCCACAAGTAACTAGGGAAGTAAAAGTCCACCGCCGCAGAGCCCCGCGTGCACCGGTAAGGCGACTCAGAGGTGGCACCAGGTGCCTCTGAGGCTTCGTTAGAGACGATCCAATACCCTGCGGGCCACGAATCTACATTGGCACGGGTCGCCTGATATCTCCAGATCAGAGGGTGTATCTACCCATCGAGACCACCACCTTGAATGGGGGGCTGTTTGTTGGTCGTCAGCGTGATCCGGCCCAGGCCATGCGGTAGCTGTATAAAGTAAAGAACATTAATAACGAATGTATTCATTAAAATTTATATTATTTTAGTTTTAGATACATAATGTTTTGGATACACCGCAGTATTGAACGGGAAAATCTTCACGATCCACATAACACCTCGAAAACCTCAAATCCGAACCTCGGAGGGAACAAGCACTGCTCTCTCCCTCCCGAGTTCGCGTGCACTTTAACAGGGAGGCCCGTATACTCTTACAGCACGCATTGATCGCTCGCGCGCAGCAAGTCATTGTACGAGACGACTACTAGGTGCACGATCGATGTGTATGTGCAGGCGCCGGAAGTCGCGCGAACGCGCGCTTTAATAACACGTCTTGCGCGGAGGGGTTAGCGATTTTCTCAAGCCCGTGATTTTATTCAATGAGACCGCCCGCGGTGCTGCCTGCCTGCGTGAGATCGCAACGATCAGAAGCTCATTTTTGCCTTAATGCTGCTGCGCGTATAGCCGGAGGAGAGGTTTACTTTTGTTTTGTTTGCCGCTGAGTTTAGCACGAGCCGGAGGAATTTTAGAAGGCTGCGGTGTAGAGTGCGGGAGATTAGATAGTTCTAGTAGATAGCGCGTGGAATGGGTCGGACAGCTGATATGAGGTTTCTAGGGCTCCTCTAATATATATATATATATATATATGGGGAGAATTTTAATTGAGCGAGCCTATAATCAAAAGTTAAATTGTTGCGAAAATTTAAAATCGCAGCGTAAAGCAAGAAAATACCAAATTATTTCACCTTCGTGTATATAAAAAATGTTTATATTTGAAAATGATGACCGGTACGAAACCACAAATTTGTCATTCCCACAGCCTCGACTCTTTCACACGCACGTATACGCACACCGCCAAAATAAACACGAGCCTTTCCCATCCACGGCGTATCGATGTACCAGTGTGCGCGGAGCAATAAAGGCCAGGCCCGGATGGATTCGATATTAAATTTTCCGCGAAGAATATCGGAAGATGGGCGCTTACTCCGAGACTATATACCTATACATATACATACGTATACGAAAAGCCATGTGGTGCGCTCGGCTTATCCGCTCGATATTACGCGGTGAATATGAAGAGATCGCAAGGTGGAAGCGTTAGCTCGCTTTTCACACGTGACTGTAGATATGCGCGGAGAGAAGGAATCGTATTTTTCTTCGGCTGTGGTGTAACGGTTGGTAGTCCTGCCGTTTCTGGATAGATTGTTGAGTAAATGTATTCTGGCTCACAAACATTTTAGATTAATATTGTTCCTACAGAAAATCTCTACATAATTAAACTTCGAGCTAAAAGGTATAAAAAGCCTGAAATTTTCTCGAAATTCCTGTCCATAGCTTACACCCCCGTTATCCCTCGACCCGACATTCGTATGCATATTCCCGGCCATGCATCTCCCACTCTTACTGCACGATAGGAGGAGAAGGCCGAGAGAGCATTCACCCGTTCTCTCCTCGAGAGATCGCGCCGGTCCATTATACGAAATGGCTTCGGCTCGATTTAAGGTCTATTTTCACGCGGCCCGCCGCCGAATCGATCCGCAGCGCGAGCGAGCACGAGCCTCTCTAACCCGATTTAACGTTTTCACATGTGAGTGAGGAAGAGAGGAATATTTGTGCGATTAAAGCGTTTTTAGCTGCAAGCGCGGCCGGCTAGATTTATCGACTGGAGGGTTTTGCTTATCCGGCATGTTTCGTCTCAAACTAATGATGATTGAAAAAAAGTTTCTTTTTATTCTCGCAATTGCATATACAAGGCTCTTATCACTCTACAATTAGCCTTCCCAATCAAAGAAAGCTCAGAAAAACTCCAACAATGGAGCGGATTCGAACCCACGACCCTTGGGTTATTGGGAGGGTCCGGTACTTTGCCAATGAACCAGATCTGCTCGTTTATTTATTTGTATTTATTTATAAATACTTTTATATTTACTCCAAAAAGTTGAAGCTGCACTCTTATATACACGAGTGCATGTCTTATCCCCCGTATCGACAACCCGCCGTAAACAGCATCACGAAACCGATCCACTTACCCCCACTTTTCCCCTATCATACCACGAAAAATTGTTCGCGCATGCTTTGGAGCCAATTTAATTTGCCGCTGTCTCTGCTCGCGTGGGCGATAAATTCGCGTGGCACGGGGGCGCGCATAATCGGGCCGTCTCTTTCGCTCCCTCCCACCCGGGAGAGTTTAAAAGAAAACACGAAAGGCGAGCTGGTGCAGCGTGGCGAGCATTAGCCGAAATTACCGTCGTTCTTTCTTCCGATCTCTCTCTCTCTCTCTCTCTCTCTGTCTCTCTCAGTAGTCTAGTCTCCCGTTCGCTCTCTTATGTTTCGCGATCCATTGTCGTCGCGACCCCCCGTTTTTGCTACTGCGACTGCTGTATGTGTATGTGTACAGAGGTGGAGGGAAGAAGAGAAAGAGAGGGGTGGGTACAGGAAAAGTTTAAACAATGCGCGGGGACGCGCCTTTCTGATATGCCTTTCTCGTAGTTACAGACTGTGTGTGTGTTACTGTTTTGTTGGCTGAGGATGAGAGAGTTCGACTGTATGTTTAAGGTTTTGCTTGAGATAATTTTTGACTCTGACTTATGTATATTGACTGTGTGCATTTGTATGTATTAACTTTTTCGGTTGACTTTCACTATCTCAGTAGTGCTAAGAAGAATCAAAGCTTGGCTTCTATTATACATAAGTCATTTTTGAATCATCGATTATTTAAAAAATCAACGAAAGAGCCTGAAAAAACAGCACTATACACGGAAGACATCAGCGCAGATCACATAATCATAATTCATCGCAAACCGAATCACGTCAATGCCGCTGCCTCGGGGCACATAGGAGCACTTCGGAAATTAGCATCGCGCTAGCCCGCGCCGCACCGCCTCCATAAATCCTCTCCAGCGATCATATAAATCCGGCGAAAAGAAACTTCCTCTCTCACCGGCTAATTATTTGTTTCTCTTTTCCCAGCCAACCCGATAATCTCATCCCTCCTCCTTTCTCCCGCTCTCCCCTTTGTTTCGATTCCACGCTACTGCTGCTGCTACTGGTCCTGCGCTTTGTCGCCTTATTAGATTACAGTTACACTCGCAGGCGAGAGGCGTCGCGTGAAATATATACGAACGCGCCGGGGAATCCGGGAAAATATTTCTCGAGATTAACGCTTCCCCTCCGCGCGTATATGTGTGTTGGTTTAATCCTGTGTACACGGCTGCGAGTGCGATAAGAAAAGACTCGCGTGCGCTCGTTATTATTCATCTGGGAAAGTAGGAAAGTTACGTAATTTAACGCCGAGGAATAATTTTGCTCGTTTATACAGTGCAGCAGTAGAGGCACCCGCTTTGCTCGACTCTTTTTGTCTTTAGCCGAGCAAGTGTTTTTTGCCTTGGCGCTCTCTCTATTGACTCAAGTGTCGTCGTGAGAATCACCGGAGATTTGTGTACGTGTATGTATAGTGTGTTATGCGTACACACGCTCGGGGTGCAAGGAATTTTTCTTTTCGAGCCTAATTAAGGAAATAGGTGACGATTAAAGAGGAGTTTTGGTCGACAGTAAAGTATTTATGAATGCAGGATAATGGATCTTAGTAAAGTGTAGGTGAACTTCTACTGTACGATTTTGTTATGGAAATATTATACTGCGT
>JAPYZO010004091.1:0-12831 GCA_030522905.1 Torymus flavipes | reverse complement strand
CACGCCGATTCCGTTCGGTAGCACGTCGCGAGTAAGCCGCGCTCAAATAATTGTAGACGCTTCAGTTAAGAATTAACAGAGTAGCTTTCGCGCGTACAATCAGAGATATTGCAATCCCAAGATTTTTGCTTTGGCATAGTTTAAAAAAAAAAATATTCGATGGATTTTTATGAGTGAGTGACTAAATTACTTGAAATATATTCAGTTATGGATGCAAGAGTTGGAAATATTAGAAAAAAATTTTTAAATAATTTGAAAATCTTAAAAACTACAAAAAATCACAAAAATTATTAAAATTAAGCAATTAAAAGTGGTTTTTAGGATTTTAAAATTATTTAAAATTTTTTTTTTCATATTTCCAACTCTTACGTTTATAACTGAATATATTTCAAGTAATTTATTCACTCTCCCATGAAAATCCATCGAGTATTTTTTTTTGTAAACTTCGCCAAAGCAAAAATCTTGGGTTTACAATGTCTCTGAGTAAAATTGTTCAACAGATTATATCTGGGGCCATTTTATCAGAAATTGTACCTACTTATTATATATTTATAGTAGATACATCTAACTATATTTTATTATATTTTTTCAGGTCATTTTGGTCTAAAAGGTCGTATAGACCTTTAGAGGTATACTCTATGTATGTGACCCACTTAATTGTAATTTATCACCCGATTACCGCCAAATATAATTTCTTTTTGGATATGTAGAATTGAAGTACTTTACTTCCTCATATGAGGGAATCAAAAGTTACTTTTGCACCGCTTTTCAGACTATAAAATGACAATTATCCGGAGATAGGAATAAAATAATTTTTAAAGTCAATGAAGTTGCAATAACGTAATTTCTAAACCTAAATACGCGAGTGAAGCGTAAATAGGCGGAGTTAGCGGATACAACCCAGACAACTCGAGGCACGCAGACATGCTATCGATAAAATTATTGCAGACTACCTATAATGTTCCAATAACATAATTTTTAAATCTAAATTCGAGGATAAACGAGTTTTAACCCTTAAAGAACACCAAGTCAATTAAGATATAAAAATACTTACGTATTTATAGGTTAATTTTTTTATATTTTTAACATAAAAATGTTATTATATTTACTTTCAAGAACAAACTTCCAAAAGTATCTATATATCTCAAATTGGTAGTGTTTTCTTTGGGGGTTAACTCGTTTATCCCCAAATTCAGATTTAAAAATTATGTTATTGGTACTTTATAGGTAGCCTGTCTGCATGATTCCACTTTTCTGCGTTGAACTTGCTCCTCCTGCCTCCTTAGATTTCAAAATTATTTGATTGGTAATTTATCGATAGCATGGCTGCGTGCCTCGAGTTGTCTGGGTTGTATCCGCTACACATCCGCCTATTTACGCTTCATCCGCGTATTTGAGTTTAGAAATTATGTTATCGAAACTTTATTGGTAGCCGCCCCTACTGAAAAAGCTCAGGTGAGATCTCAGGTGAGATCTCATTTGAAATCTCACGCCAAAACCTCATGTAACTAAACTTAAAAATTATTTTAGGTGAGACATCAGGTGAGCTTTCAAAAACACGTCGCTTAAGTCGTTTTTCGGGGAAGCCACAGAAATATATTCATCTTCTAAGAATCCCCAAATAAACGGTGTGTAACGTCGTCACGCATCACGGAAAATTCGTGACGCTAGAAAAAAACAAGATGGATATGTCGAACCCCACTGAAAAAGTTCAGCTGAAAATCAGCGTAGTTACATTTTGTAATAAAAAATATAGTTTTTCTCACATTTAAAGGAGAAAAAAAAAATTTTGAAAATTTTAAGCTATGAATAACGTACTTATGTGTTTAAAATACTATGCTGAATTTATAACAAGTTATAATTTATAAATTACTATAAGTTATAAATGATAATAAATTATTTTACAATTTAGCGCTGCTTATAAAAAAATAGTTTAATGAAACATATGTAGACAGAACGATGATTAACGAGTCTCGGGCTTGCGCAACTCAGCATAAATCCGCGATATGGAAATCTTGCGTGGACAGTGTCGAGCGTGCCCGCGGGTACTAAATAGTATAAACCGTCTTTATAGGCGTTGGCGACGTCTGTAGTAATAGGATTTGCGTACCCCAGCACAGACATACACTCTGCACTAAAATTATCCAAACTATCCTTTTCAATTTGATATTTATGGTTTCCAAGCGATAGACTGAAACAATATCGTCTTAAATAGCCCCACAGTGAATTTTGCTTTACACCTGCAAAGCCATCTTTGCTTGGGATAAAAGCAATTTAAGCTTGCGTCTCCAGTGCGATCTTCTTAACTCACAAAGCGTTACCGACCGGGCGGCATTAAAGCATATATCGACGCTCCTTACGAAAACTAGCACTATTCAGATTGCCACGAAGACTAGCCCATTTCAGCGTTTGCCGCGAAGACTAGCACGTCCCATTGATTCGCGTCGAAGACTAGCACGATCCGCGTGACTGCCACGAAGACTAGCTCGATCGGCTTGACTGCCGCGAAGACTAGCACGATCCACTTGACTGTCGCGAAGACTAGCACGATTCGCTTGACTGCCGCGGAGACTAGCATGTTTCACTAGGTTGCGACGAAAACTAGCACATTTCACGAGGTTGCTACGAAAACTAGCACTTTTCGGGAGAACTCCTGCATTTTTTATATTAGGTATATATGTGACAAGTCTAAATTACGCGCGTGATAAGTGGAAACACTATGTGAATGATAATATGACCCACTAAGCACGTGTTTGAGGACTATTTCAGTGTAGGATGACATGCTCATGCACAGAAGATAACTTTCTCGCTAATTTGAGTGTACCTAGGGGGCTTTTCGACCCGCTGAGTAATTTAGAAAATTACTTACCATCTAAATTACTGCTTGTATGCGTATTTCTCTCCATCGGCTTCGAGAAACTGTTATACCAATAAGAAAGGTCTGCAATTTTGCAAATATTGTAATACCTCATTTTTAAAAATATGTTAATAAGTGATTTCTTTGATTTACAATCATCATCGTCTTCCGTTTTATAAATTTTTAGTTACATCTAGCATAGAGTGAAAAAAAAACGTTTACCAACTTGAATATTTCAAAAGTGCTATCGCGGTTAAGGGTGCATCAGTTAGAATGGAATCTATGTTACCAACATTGCTATTAAGTTTTTTAAAAAGAATTTTCAACGAAGATAGCGTTGGTATTATAGAAAATGATGGTTTTCTTTAATTTCATTCCAAACTTTTCAAAGATATAGGTAAGAAGAAAAATAATTATGGTCAAGCAATAGAACAACGCGCCGTCGTGCGAAAAGTGCTAGTTTTCGCGGCCAACTCGCGAATCGTGCTTGTTTTCGCGGCAAACTCGCGAATCGTGCTGGTTTTTGCGGCAAACCTGCGAATTGTATTACTTTTCGTGGCAAACTCGCGAATCATGCCAGTTTTCGCGGCAAGCATACGAATCGTGCTAGTTTTCGCGGCAAGCTCGCGAATCGTGCTAGTTTTTGCGGCAAGCTCGCGAATTGTACTAGTATTCGCGGCAAAGTCGTGAGTTATGCTAGTTTTCGTTGCAGTTTCCTGAAATGTGCTAGTCTTCGTAAGGAGCATCGATATAACCTGAGACCACCGCCGTTTTTCGCGTCATAATCGAGTCTAGGAAGTGCGCTCCGGAGGTATCTGCCTCTAGGTGTTGAAATCCAATGCATTGTCTAAGTGTTTAAGGTCACTGATGATGGAGTCTAGAAAGTGCGTTCCGCAGATTTTTGTGTGTAAGTATCAGACTGTACACACCCCGACACCTAGAGTGAAGTACCTCCATCATCGGTGACCTCGAATAACTACACCACGTCTCAGACATTTCCTACCACCTGGATACGAAAACCTGCGGAGCGCGCCACCTAAACTTCATCATCCCCGATGGAAATAGACAATGTATAGCCTCCAGCTGTCAGCGTGGCGCTCGATTCCCTCACCTATTTTACTTAGGAAATTATTTTATTTCTATCTCCACTTTAGTGGGCACTTTATAGCCTGAGATGCGGTGCAAAAGTAGCGTCTGATTCCCTTATATGATGAAATAAAGTACGTTGATTTTGCATATCCACACGGAAAAAAATTTCCGAGACTCATCTAACCACAACAGCTGGAGTAGTGGGGTCACACATTTCTGTACTGGCTCTGCCAATTTGGCTCACTGAGTATGCCACTTGTTCGAGAGTGGTAAATGTCTAAATAGCACATTATGAGTTGATGTGGGAGGTAATTATTTACTATTACTTACTTCACTCGTATGAAAAACATCTCATGCGGGAAGTGATTGCCTTACGAACGAGTTTTATGCAGTATTGTACACTACGAGAGCTTCATAATCATATAAAAATTAATATTTTTAGGTTAGGGTGGCATAAGTAACAGACTGCGACTTCTGCCCGACCACATGACAATTGGCATACTCAGTGTGCCGAAGGTTGGCGGTTGCTATTCCAGAGTGACGTAGTCTCTCTAGACGAGTTTTCCTAGAGTTACTAGCAGCGTTGCAGTAGTCTCTCCAGAAAATTTTTTTCCGTGCAGGTAGAAATTATATTTGGCGGTAATAAATTACAATTAAGCATTTTGAATCAATTTGAGAGGTTAAATATGGACTCCTTGGAATTTTAAGCTATGCTACCTTTAAGTGCTGAGTTGATAATTTTGCTGGTCGAACCGCTTTCATAACTCCATTTTAGTAGACACGGTGCGAGTTTCCGCTAGTTTAAAACTTAACCAAGCGTGTTTGGTAATAAAAAACGATTGGTTCTTGCTAAAATTGTTACACTAGTGATAAATTAGCAAAATAACTTAAAAATTAACTCATAATTTATTTAGATTACTTATAGTTTCTACTGTAGCTAAATAGTGTGATTGGGACTTCAGGTTTTGTACAGGTGTGTGCGTGCAGTTTCTCTTTGTATTAGTGTAGTGTATACACTTGGTGTAAGGTTTTTATATGTTTCTGTATATACAGGTTTTTGTGTCTGGATCTGAATGAAGGTTTCTGTGTGTATTTCTGTCTCGATTTCTGTATGGCCATGTGTCATGTTTTTTATGTGCCCATAGGTTTAGTTTGTGTATGCGTGCGTAGGTTTCTCTATGCGGATGTTTGTCTCTGAATGTGATAAAGTTTTTGTCGGTGGATAAATGAATATTCTGTAGGTCGTTTCGCGCGTGCGCGCGCGCGCACGCGCGTCTGTGTATCTGTGTGTCTGTGTGTCTGTGTATGTGTATGTGTGACTATGCTCTCCAGGTCCATGTTTCAGTTGGGAAATTGACACACATTATGCAGATATTTTTAGACCGGTTTTCACGTCCAGAAATAGTTAGTTTTATTTTTTCCAGTTTCTCTCAGGCAAAAACACACTAAAAAGCCTTGGAGTACTGTTGACATGAACATATTGAAAAAGGAATTCGCAGATGAACTTAATAATAGCAAATCAAAAATATCTGGAGTAAAAATACAAGAAGTAATTGATAAATATTCATCATTAGCTGCAAGAAACATCCCCCAAATCAGACTAAAATTGCATCATTTGAGAAAAAATAATAAAGAGATTATCCACAACGGATCAATCAGAAATACAGTACCAGCCTCTATATATCAAAATTTTGAAAAACACATCAGTTGTAAGAAGATCCCTTTGCTGTATGACTGCAGTCAAAAGATGCAGCAACCGTCATTGCAAGGTTACAGCGTTATGAATATTCAAAAATTTGTGAAACGTGCTATTGCCTTGCAAGAAAATGAAAGTTCAGATGAAGAGTGACCTTAAAACAAAAGACTATATTTTAATATTTTATTTCACTTGACCTCATATGAAACGTCAACACATCAACGGGCCGTTTACCATACTTTAAGATAGTTGTATTTAAATTATTTACGTTATTGTGATATTTAAAAGCTTAAGATGATATTGATGATAAAACTTAATTATTAGAAAAAACTTATTTTACATTTTATTAGACCTTTTAAGTGATGTGCAACGTTAATTGTAACGGGTCATAAACTCCTGGTCGTTAACGTTAGAAAGGTATTGCTTATCTTAATATACAGTCTCTAGCATATAAAATACATTTTTGCTTTATAATATAAATAAAAATAAATTTTTTTCGCCAATATTTATTTTATAAGATACAATGTATTTTTTTCGCTATACCCTAGCTTTATAGTTAGGTTAGAAAACGACTTTCCAAATGAGACTGGTCGAGAGGTTATGCAAGACGCTATTAATTAGCACCATTTAATCCATGTCATTGGATGTCATATTAAGTTTGAAACTACTTAGCTGCAATGTTTAATTGTATTATTAAAAACTGAATGTTTTGTTTAAGAAAAATCTAAATATTATACTAAAAAAGTCATTATAATAGTTGCAAAAACGTAATTGTGATATTTAAAAGCTTAAGATGATATTGAAGAAAAAACTTAATGTGATATTGAGGTCACAAAATAATATTTAAGTATAAAATGAATGTGATATTTATAAAGCGCAAAGTAATGTTTAAAAAAACTTAACGTGACTTTTTAAAATCGGAATGTGATGTTTACAAAAAGTTAAAAAATGTTGATTACAAAGAGCGTTTGTACGAGCGTTAATGTTAAAAATATCGTTTTGATATAGTATGTGTAATAATAATAATAAATTTTATTGTCGGACTGGGCCCGTTTCTTTAATTCTTCTCTTATCTTTCCTTGCCTTTTCCGTCAGCCGTTCCTCTCTCTCCTTCCATTCTTTCTCTTTTCTTTCCATCTCCTTTCTCATGCCCTCCATTTCCTCCTCGTTCCTTTTTACCCTTCAGCTCCATTAGTCTACTCTGCATTCCTCTTAATCTGTCTTCCATATTTTCCTTTTTCCAAACTCTTACTTTTTCTGTACCGTTGTCTGCTAGATTATGTGTGACTTACCCACGTGTACCTGCCTTTCTCGTCCGCGGCAGTGCCACTACCGCTTATAGTTCCATTCACGTTTCCGTATATGCCAGTGTGTAGTACTTGTGCCTTGGGGTCTTTCTCCATTACTTACTTGCACCCTGTGTCTTCCTTATCTCACGTTAAGGTGCCTCTACAATGCTATCCATGTCTCTTTCTCCTGCTAGTTCCAGTCATCTCCTTTTCCATATTACCCCATTTAATATTTTTATGCTGACTCTGTCCCCGTTAGTTGGCGCTTCAGTTCAAGTCTGCATTGCCAGCTGTCGCGCACTCCATTCTTTCTTCCTCCTTTCTCCAGTACTCATTTTCTCTAGCTTCACATCCCATTCTGAACCTTCTTAGTAATGCCAGAGCGTTTCTTGATTTCCTTATCCCTTCCTCCCCGTAGAACTTCTCTTCCCTGCCTACAATCTCTCTCGCGTAAGTCGATTTTCTTACGTCGCCTTCCAGTTCCTCCCTATGCATATCTCTTAATTTGTTCCTAACCTCTAGTTTTCTGTTCTTGCCTTCTCTCACGTGGTTGTTCCATTCTCTTACCGATAGTGCCACGCTCTCCAGAAACTTTTCCTTCCCATTCTATAACTTATGTCTGTCCTTTCTGTTCCATTTCTCTTCTTCATCTCTACATGCCTGTTCCCAGCATTTCCTTTCCAACGAGTCTTCCTGTGCTCTACTCAGTTTCTCTTTGAATTTCATCGCTCTTTCAGCTGTGTCAATGACTATCTTTTAATCCCCGTGTCATTCCTTATTGTGTGCGATGGCGTTTTTCTATTCAGTTTCGTAGACCATCTTACATATTTCATTTTTATTTCCTCTGTCTTCTTCCATTCCATCAAATTCCAGTTCTCTGCTCCGTACGTGACCACAACATTCAAAAAAATTGTTTTCAATACTGTACCTTTACCTTTCAAATCCTGTCCGTCCTTCTTGTCCTTTGCCCCCTTTTTATACTTCAGGTGTTTTCGTATATGTGGCTTACGCTCTGCCTTCTCCGCCCTCTTCTCGTAGTTTATGTTCTCTGTCGAGAAACCATTTCTCTTTCCTTTCAGTCCATTGCCAGGTTCCCTGCTTCGTCCTTACCTTTCTCTGCCCCACTACCTTTGCCTTGTTTCCTTTCTCCTTCAGTTTCCTGACCTTGTCTTACGCTCTGTCTTTATTCTTCCTCTCCACCCAGCTCAGATCATTTCTAATGTATTTCTCCTTTTCTCCTAGATTTTTCTATTTTCCATGATCGATCGGATATCTGTGTGGCTCCTGCAACGGGTGCACTAAATCAACTTTCCTTTTATCGCCCTCACATCTCTATGCCCGCCTCCACTCCCATCTCCCGTGCCATGCATCCTTCGATGTCTTCTTTGCTGTATCTTTTCCTGCCTTCTCTTCCAACTAAAATTATGTTATCTCTTTCTCTCTTTCTTCTCCGGAATCCATTCCAGTTCTTTCCAATTTCTGTCCTCCTGTTTCCACCTCTTTGTCATTCCATGCACAGAATCTCCTCCCTTTTCAACCGGTCCTGTCGCCTCCATCTCCATCCCTCTTTTCTCCAGATCCTCCCATTTTTTCTATTCCTCCACGTCCTTTTTATCTCATCATTAGTCTGATTTCTTTCTCCTCCTTTGTCTCTAAATCTCTCCATCTCCACCTTTAGCTTTTCTATTTTGCCATTCATCTTTGCCAAGTCCTCGTCGACCTTCCCTCGTAATTTCTTGTTACTTTCATCCATGTGTTTCTTGAGATCCTGGAACCCCTTCTTCCATTCTTGGTTTTCATTGCACATTATCCTTTTCCTTTCTTTCTTGAGCTCCGGTGTCTGGCTTCCTGTAGTCCGCCAAGACATGCTTCAAGATCAGTTTGATTTCGTTTAGGTTCCCCACTTCTATAAATTTATCCACTTTCCTGCTCTCTAGACTGCCCTCTGCCTCATCCTCTTTCTGCTAATTGTCTTTTATTGTGTCGTTCAACTCGTTCTCAGTTTCCTCTTTATCCCCTTCCGGTTCCGTTTCCCAATCCTATTCCGATTTATTTTCCTCTTCGCTTGTCGATCTCTTCATCTTGTATTTCTCCTGCTCCAGAGATGAGCCTTTTTCCCTCTTGTCCGTCCTCTCACTCTGCGTTCCTCGTTTACTGTTCTTCGTGTGTACGTGTACTGCTGTCTCGTATCTTTGTCGTTCTTCTTCTACTTTCCAGTTCTATCCTCCTCGCTTTGGCGGGTGTAATAGCCTTTGCTTTATTATGATTGGCCTTTCCTCCTGCGCCCCCCTCTGCCTCCTTTTATCCTTTCGGCCCTCCCTTCTGTACCACTCATGCCCTGATTCATTACTCAATGCTTTATTGTAGACGTGATCTTATTTTGCGTTATAACTCGATGTCTATTTCCTATGCTCCCTGTTCGGCTCTATTCTTCTCCCTATTCTTCGCCTATTCTATGCTTGACTCAAGCTCAGCGAACCTCTCACGTAACTATAGATTTCTTGTACTTCCTACTTATTTCCTTTGATTCCTTGCTGACCTATAGCTTTTACCCACTCACCTTTCTCGAACTATCTTCCGTATATATTCTTTCCTCACTTTTAGCCCACAACCTCGAATTTTATATTACGTTTGCACCACTAACACTCCGCACAACTACACTCTGCCGGCCATTTTTCAACCTCCTCTATCTTGTCTTTAGCATGTTCCTATGTTGTGACAGAATTCCTGTATTTATTGCTTTATAATAGGCTAGATTCCGGAATCGTATTAGTAAAATGATATGACATCAATTCAATACTATAAGCAATCTTATCTTAACTAAGTTTTTGAGTTTTTCCCAAATTTGTTGCTTCACAATCAGCTAGATCTTGGAGTCGAAAATCAATCGGAAACCCAAAAAATTGTGTTTTGGGAACAGGAAATGGTGTTTTATCAAGTAAAAAGGTAAGCAAAAAATGCATAACTATGCAGCTTCTTGTCTCCAATGTAAGTTGTTACAATATTCTTGAATTAGTTGCTTCACAATAGACTAGATCTCGGAGACAAAAGTCGATTGAAAACCCGAAAACGCGTGTTTTTCGACGCCGTAAATGGTATTTTATTAAGTAAAACGGTAAACAACATTTCCCGCACTTGCGGGAATAATGGGTTAGCGGGCCGTAAAGTACTTTACATCCCGCAAAGACGCTAATATAAAATCGTTTAATTGTCTATGTTTCCAGTGAATTTGGATAAAATTAATGAAACAATAACTCAAAAATACAAAATAAATCATTTATCACAAAAATATTTGATATTTTGCGCAATGCAGAAACCTAGAGAATAGAAACTAGCACACGATAAACTGCCCACATACGACTTCGAAGTTAGTAATACCGACCACAAACTAAGTTACCTTTAGCACTCCGCCAGTGTCGCGAGCGACGTCGTATTTGAATACATTGTTCTATGGAGATTTACTATTTTTAAGTATTTTAAGTCTACAAAGTGGCCACAATGGAGATGGGAATAAAGTACAATATGCAACACGGGTCTAAAGTCGATTATTCCCTGGGTGATTAACTGCGCAGAAATAATAAGCGACTTTAGTCCCTTGTTACATAACGTACTATTAAATTTGGAGTGAATCCATCCACAAAAAAATTTAAAAGCTTACGGGCAGTGAAAACATCGATGAATATGGTTCTGGACCATATAAAGTGCCCATACCAAGGTCTACGCTCAGGTAAATATCGTCGCCTCCGAATAGAAAGGCGTTATCTCGAAATTCGCTCGTAGGTGTTGACTCGGAGTCCGCTCGTAGAAGGCGTTATCTCGTAAGTAACTTCACGTAGCTTTTCACAGAATCGACCGATTTTAACGACATAACGCCTTGTACGAGCGGACTCCGAGTTAACGCCTTCTACAAGCGGACTCTGAGATAACGCCTTCTACGAGCGCACTCCGAGATAACGCCTTCTATAAGCGGACTCCGAGTTAACGCCTTTTACGAGTGCACTCCGAAATAACGCCTTCTACGAACGGACATGAACGCGAGTATTAGGAGGAAAGGTGTGCGCAGGTGTGTGTGCGTAGTACCGTTGCGCGTCGAGTCGTCGTTCGCCGCGACCGCCGTGCATTCGTAGCTGCGCGTTCAGTAACATGAAATTTGCCTTGTTACAACAATTATAGGTTTTGTAAATTTATTAACGGCAAATAATCCGAAACAATACCTTATGTAATTTCAAATAAACTTTTTGTTTTATGGCAATAAAAACTAAATGAAATTTATATAATCAATAACAAATAGTTGTATCTACACTAATCCTGTAAAATTTTATTGTGACGCTATGCTATGCTATTTTGGTTTACCATTATTCATTAAATATAATAGTTTTATAAAGGTATATTCATTATTTTGCAGCGAAATTAAATTTTAAGATTAACAAATTTTGTTTTAACTATAAGTCAGCTTGTAATTAACTTAGGATCACCGTTCAAATTTGTAATACTTTATTAGAGTAAAATCTAGTAAAGTAACATTATAATTAATTATTAAAATTCTGTTTTCACTCGTTTTTAGAATGTACAAAATTTATCAAGAAAACTCTCCGGAAAAGCGTAGAGCAAGAGAGACGAGAATATCTTTTTCTTAACTCAGGCATGAAATAGGGCCTTTCTCTCGTGTGAAAATAGGAGAGAAAATTTCGCATTTCGAGCGTATTTGGTGAAACTAGTGAGAAATTTCCATTTCTCACAGGTGAGAAATGGAAAACTAGTGAGAAATGAAAAACTAGTGAGAAATAGCTATATTCATTTCTCACCTAAAACACGTGAGAAATGGCCATTCCTCACTTAACACCTTAATATTTTTAGCGTGTAACACATAATTTTACTGAGGTTTGTGCCCTCTTTCATGGTCTGTATGTTATTTTCAAAAATAATAAAAGATTCCTTAGTAATGCACTTTTTACTGAAAAATGCATTTTTCTCGAAAAAGCCTAGTTTTTTCTTCTATTTTTTTTTCTTGTTATGATGGGGGACGTAAATGGCTATCTATGCGTATCTGTCAGATTCAGGGGTTTTGACCTGGGAGCGGTTTTGACCTAGCAATCACTAATAAGATAACACACAAATAAATTTTTTACGCGTAACGCTTATATATAGTGATATAACAATGATATAACTGGCGATATAAAGATGTTTATCTTTGTTCGTATATAAGTAATACACATGTATGTACACATGTATATATGTTTTTTTTTTTTTTAGGTTTTTTGTTTTTATAACAACCTTTATTTTTCTGCTTCATTATCTTACTTCAGTAAGGGGGCGATCAGCGGTCTTTGCTGTCAAACAATGTACTTCATCATTGCACATTTCTTGAATCCATAAATGAGTTTTTTTAATTCCGGGATACTTATGAATAGCAAGCAAATCAACATTTTTTTATTTTCTAAACGCTTCTACTTTAACGTCTTGTAAATGTATTATTTTATTATGCGAAGAAGCATAGCATTTATATGAATTAAAACGAGTACCATTTGATATAAAATGGTTGTTCTGTGCTACTGGACACGGCAAAGGAGCTGTAGATGGTGTGGGTGCTTGTAAGCAGAGATGAATAGGAAGATTGCCAGCGCCCCGGAAAAAAGTGTGGTGAGTTTCTGCGCGCGGCGCACTGTTGCCACCACGCGGCCAAGCCTGGAAGCATGCGCACATTTTCCTGATTGGCTGTTGGATCGTGCGCATGGAGCGGGTGGGGGAAGCGGGAGAAGACGGCTCGAGCGGCCCGGCGCGCCACGCGCGTCCCGGCTCTGTTTACTTCTCCCAACAATACGACAATGGCCGAGCGACCTGACGATCGCCGCTCGGTCAAACTTTTTTACTAAATGAACGGAATTTTCAACTCACAATTG